>JARFOD010025089.1:0-10820 GCA_031763545.1 Mopalia muscosa
GATGTCCTGTATTTGTGTCCGTTGTCATATAAGTGAAATACCCTTGAGTACGACGTTAAACACCAATCAAACAAACAAACAGCTGTACCTCGTATCTCTTTATAATCTGTATAAGATAGGTAATCGCATCTATGTGCACTGTATCTCTAAATAAGGCTACATTTTCTGATAGACTATATAAGATTTACAGAACTCGGCATCTACTAAAGGGTTTGTACTGTATAAAACTCTTAGCAGTTGGGACAGAGAAATAGGCTTTACCACAGGGGGTCTTGCATGTTATTTCTGTGGACTGTCCCAAAATTAGAGTGTACCAACTTTTAGAAGTTATAAGGTATAAATGGATAAATGAGAAATATGTAATCACGTTCTAGACACTTGACTGATCCATCTAAAGTTGGCAATCATTATGTTGTCAGAAGCACGCTAGAGTTATCTTTCCCTTACCTGTAATTTTTGTTGAGCACTCTGGATCGTGTTGCTGGGTCGAGGCCTAGTAAACTCTCACAGCGTATTAAATCAATGCCTAGTCCGGTGTTAGCCACGTCTGCATCTGGCCATAAGGATTTATTGTGTCGAAGGAACCGTATTGTATCGCGCAGAGTAATAGCGTGGTCAAAATAACGTCTAGCCTCACCTTCAGCATCATAACCGACCTAAAACAGTAAATTTTGTATATTGTTTTACAATAATAAAAAAGATTCAGAAATTATGTGATAGCTCTAATTTTTGTTGTTGTTGTTGTTTTTTTTTGTGTGCTGGTTTATAATGCTGTATATACCGATATTTCACGGATATGGGGGCATGGTGGCCTATTGGGTGAAGGAAAACAAGACAATCACAAGATACAATACAAAGATATCCCAAACAGTTTGTTTGTTTGCATGTTTGGGGATGAATAAATAAATAAATAAATAAAACCGAGAAGAAACCTCGTAAAAACCACCCCCCTGATGACTGGAGACACAACATCTGACTCGCTCATATATCTGCTGGTAAAAAGACTCGATCCAGTGAGTGGCAAATCAAAGCAGGTTAAGTTTAGGAAGGGCACTCGCTACCACTAAGCCACACCCGAGGGCCCTATCCCAAAAGGTTCAACTTCTTGTTGCCCCTTACCTCGGAGGGCATCAAGGCAACATGTATCTGTAGTGTTAGGTGCTACCCAAATGTTGATCATTACAAACTTGTTTATCAGTAATCACTAACAAGGCTCCAAATAGACACCCTGAATTGAACATTTGCCTCTTTTGCACACCCTGTTTTAACAAACTTTAATATGCAGGAGATAAGGACACTGTTAAATTTGGACAACATACTTTTGATTTCTGGCAAACTCTATTGACTTACCAGAGCCACTTGATATTAAAAGAAAGTAGAAAATTTGATTCACTAGATATCTTGTAAGAAACATTTACTATGTGTATTTCTGAAGACAAACCTTTTCTAGTTCAGTTAGAAAGCTATCTAAGGACTCATCACTTAGTTTACCAACTTCAAACATGGTCACCGCATGGCTCTTCAAACCCTGAAATATAAAAGGAAAATTAACACTGTATATCCAGAGTTTTCATTCGTTTCAATCCGATCACCTCGGCGAACACCTTTTGAGAATTTTGAGTCAGCATTGGCCACCGTGAGGTCCTTGACCTCTGTTTTCTGCTGCTGTGACCCCAATGAACTTTAAGTCAGAGGTCACAAGGTCAAGGATCTTTCCAAAACATAGCTTTGATGAATCACTTCCATACATAAATTTAAAGAATATTTATTTAATAATTTTATTAAATAACTTCATTTATTGATTTAAATTAAATATATTTCAAGTCATTGGAGTATTGGGGACAAATTTCCACTGAACTACCATTTAGACATAGAGGTGTGTGTAACTGAGAGCAAGAAAAGGTGATCGACATAACACTTACACGCTTACCCCACCTTCACTTGCACTTTCAAGTATATATTTCTAAAAGCAATCACACTGGCACAGGGATGTAGATTAATTAAAATCGAAAAATCATCTATTTTCTAGATAACTCCCAGACAAATTTCTTAATAAACCTTAATCTTGAGTTATGTTATGGGTAACCTACAGACATCTCGAGTAAATATATATAATACTTAAGATAGGAAACATGGAACAGAATGAATTCCATTAGGCACTCGTCGTGGTTAATTCATGTATCTTCTTCCCACTGTTGTGCCCAGATTTTTAAAAATCTGAATATGGAATATCGAAAGAAACGGATGACGACCTCACTTCCTTTCTACTTCCTCACTTGCTCTAGCCATTATTTGTTTGCATGAAATTAAATGTTAGTCTCAGCTCAGGTCTTACAAGTTGTTAAGACTTGAACTGCTGTATTCAAGGTCTTAGTAAAAATACTAATGTTGTGGATGATTTAAGTTTATTGTTATGATAAAACTACTGCTTATTACAATCTGATTAAAATCCCATCCAAAAATCTCTCCGTGCTTTTACAGCACATTGATTTGCAAATGATGTTGATTGGTTAACAAAATTAACCAATCACAGAGAAAATTTCCCAATGTGGTTTGTGAATGGCCCTGAGTTTACAAATGACTTGTCTCATGTAAGCTGGGTTTTAACTGGACAGCTAAGACAGTGACCGTTTATGACCTCCAGCAAGTGGCATCTAGTTTGGCAAGCCTTTAGCTAGATAATAATACAACAAATAAACATGTGATTTTTATCAGATTGCTTCTTACCGGAGACAGATTGCCCATCATCAGAAATGCTGTCAGTGTGGAGTCAAAAAGAAAAGCAACCCTCTTAGTACCGGCTATTGGGGCAGCTATCTGACTAGAGGAACTAGACGACTCTAAAAGAAACAAAAAGGGAAGATTATTGGCAGATCTGCAAAAATTCTGCACAGATTTACCTTAAACCCCTGAAATAATTTTAAATGAATTAACCAGGGCTCAGAACTGTGCACATCATATCTTAAACTTCTAAAATCATACATTACATAAAATCACATCTTAATTCTGTATATTACACCATTTTAAATAAATGCAGAATTCTTGAAATAAGAGCCTGTATTAAATGACCTGGAGTCAAGCCTGAAGTACCTGATATTCCTTCTATACTGCTGGTCTCCGGTGATGTATTGCTGAGTTCGGAGAACATAGACATCTCTGTCAAACTAGTGCTTGTCCAGTCTATTAGCATATGCTCCTGTGAGGTTGTCGATGGTCTACAGGGAAAAAGAGGAAAATACATTTCTAAAACAGATGCAGTATGTAACCAATCATTTTTAATATTAAATGTTGAAAAAATTAGGGGAAAAAATCGAGTTCATCTAACTACATCCGAGAAACCGAAAAATCGTATTGAAAATCTGAAGAATCGAATTAGATGTCCTGCATGTAGATAAGAAAGCATTTCCCCAAGAATGGTAGTGAAAAAAAGTTAAAGAACAGAAAACGGCTTAAATCTATTTAAGTTTTTGGCTATTTAATTAAAATATTTTATGGTACTATTTTTAAAGCAGGCGTTATTTCTTAAAATTAACATAAACAAAACACATGAATTTACATCTACATGAAGAAATGATAATGAGAATCACTTCACGTGTATTGCTAATAATACATAAATATAGACTCCTTATTTTTTTAAATTATTATAAAATCACCAAGTATTTGGACCAAGATGTGTTTGTTACTATTTAAAATTTCTTTATAGTAATATGCATCCATGACAAGACTTATTAAACCAGTCCAAAAGTTATCTAGTTTGTGTTGTTGACTGGAACTAAAGTCCCACTCATGACAAAGGTATTTCATGATGATGCCCTGGCCACAACTCAATTTGCTTAAATACAGGGGAAACTGAGAGAAAAAAATTGTGAAAACCATCCACGTGAATGTCCCTGATATACCTGAGGGGACTCAAACCTGTGAAGGGGGCATGAATGGAGGATCAGTATTAAGACATGCTAACCACTGAACAACAGCCCCAGCCAGAAAAGTCTTAGTTAATTATATAATGTCTATCTGGAGACTGTATTGATAATACTTACTTTTTGGCCTGTGACTGTGTGCCTTTCCAGGATGGATGTAATTCTCCATCTTTAAAATCCACTAATTTCTTTTTGGCAAATCCCAGACGACAAAACATAGACACAGCATTCTGGGAGAACAGCAAAAACAAAATATTGTATGTAAAACATTAATCAAATACCCATTTTCAAAGTAATCGATATGTTTGGTTGAAAGTTTGGGATTTGACTTTGTACTCAAGGGTATTTAACTTCATCCATAGGGGGATGGATTGTCATCTTCACACTGTTCCTAGCTTAAATACATTGGAAAAGTGAGAGGAAACCTCGTAAAAAAAAAACACCCCTGCGATTGCCGGAGATACATTGAGTGGCTCACTCATTTACCTGATGGTCAACAGGCAGCCTTGATAGGCGGACGTTACATCGAAGAAGGATTAGAAAGCAGACATGCTAACCACTAAGTCATGTACTCAAGGTTATTGATAGCGAATTACAAATTTTCTGTGAGGAGGGTATATTAATATGAATTTAGATTTATGACTTTTTTCCACTAAATTTTGACAACAAAGTGCTAGAAAACACCTCAGGGGAAACAAATACCGAATCTGAGAAGCTACTTTTGAATACATAAAGTTTATCTTACCGTTAGTGATTTATGCAAACTCAATTCTTACCTTCACCAGCTGAAGATCTATTTCCAGAACAGAAGCCAGCTGAAAAGACAAAATCCATAGATCAGATAATTGTACTTAATCAAAATTTTCTTGAACACATTATATTTACAGGACATATCCTTAACAACTTTGAAACAAAACATCACAATAAGATAGTAGAAAAAACTTACCTCAGACACAGGGGTGTGTTCGTCGATTGAAACAAATATCTTGTACAGTAATGTCTCAAAGTAATCCCCTAATACTCTATTCATCACAAACCCTTCAAGGGGAGGCACTGAAACAATAAAACTCAAGTTATAACATGTTATACCGTATAAATCGATATACAGTGACCCTATTGTCAAAAGCCTCTTTATTCCAAAAATATTTCAATTGCAAAAGATATTGACTTTAGTAGTCACAATATTGATCAAGTTCTAGATATAAATAAATATTAGATTAAGCTCAAATAAAATGTAAAAGGAGTTGAAAATATATTTACCTATAATACAATCATCATCGGATATAGGAACATCTAAATAAACCAAACCCTTCCTGTACAAACCTAAAATTAAGACAGATCAATATTTAAGTAAACTGTATACTTTTTGTCAAGTGAAAAAAAAAAACACAGAAACAAACAAAAGCTGGATAGGCTGGGGGTTGAGTGATAGACTCAACAGTTTCCAACTTCCAACAAACCACTGTGGTCTGGCTGCTCAAAGCTCTGTTAACCTAACAGCCAGCCAGTTAGATGATGTTGCTCTAGGAGGAAAAGAGCATCACGTCATAAAAGAAATTACTTTTTATGCAACTTAATCTAACAAACCGTTGACAAAGTAACTAACAGAACAGGACAAAACTCAACCTTTATTTGCGCGCCTCAGTTCTTGTTACTTCTAGAGTAACAAGAAGCATTTAAAACTGATACTTTTCTGATTTAACAAAGATAAAATGGCTTTAAGTTTGCACAAAATTGACAAACCTATTTGAAAGCAATAAGCTGTCATCAGAAAGTTTTATACTGAGTTCAATCCACTTAATCACTAGAAAATTAAGGAAGGAAAGCCTGAACCAGAATACCATGATCCCAAGACAGTCACAATATGTGCCTAACCGGGAGTAAAATCAATGTTGCCAACTATACAGGAAGTACAAACCAACTTCCTGCTTTTTATCACTAGATAAAAGATAACTGGTCCTTCATTTGATTGGCTGCTACTCTTATCACTTCATTAACTTAATATTGTTATAGCATACATGTAATGTTAACAGCTTATTGACACCCTGCTTACAAGACTATATATATATTTTTTTGTTTGATTTATTGTAATTTTGAGCAAGGGCTTAGGCAGACACCCTTCCACCTGTCAAAACGGACAATCCGACATCCTTAAGTCAATAATTGCCTCAATTGGACACCCTGTTTTAAGAAGCTTTAACATGCAGGAGATAGGAAAACTGTCAAAACTGAACATCCAGTTATTTGGAAAGTGAAGCAAAAGGCCCATTTTGGACCCCATACTTGATTTCTGGCTAAGCCCATGATTTTGTGCCGTATTTAAGATTATTTAATCCATATGACGGCAGTGAGCCTAATGGGTGGAGGAAACTACAGGCAAGACAAGACAGGCAAGACAAGACAGGCAAGACAAGACAGGCCAATTACAACTTCAAGGCGCAATACAATGACATCAGTAACTACATGTAGTTTGGTTCATGTTGCTCCTTGGCTATAGAGCTCCAGTGCAACCCCCAACTGCTGGTGAAGCAAAAAGAATCACAGACTGAAAATGAAAGTAGACTTACTGTGTAAAACATTGTAGTCTAGATCCCCAGCTGACTGTGTACCGCTGTCAATAATCACATCTACAGCACTCTTCTCTATTATCATAATCACCTGCACAAGAAAAACATAATCAACATTTGTTGAAAATAATCCATAAATTTTAGACCTTCAGTTATCCCAATGTATGATATCATCATGTTTCTTATGGTAGACTCAAATCAACACCTGACTACCCTAGAAGAAATTTATGTGTAAACAAACAGTTTTTCAAGAGTATTTTCTTACCATTTTGTGGATTTTTTTTGTGTTACAGCATAGTACAGAATCTTAATTTTTGTGTCTACTTTTATGGCCTTTCTGTGTATTTTATATAAATAATGTGTACAAAATACTCCAAATTACACCAGGTAGGCAGGTCTGCAAATCATAATATACTATATCAAGATTGTATATTTGCTTGTGTTTTATTTTACATGCAATGCTTTTTCATTTATGGGAAGTTTTGTCGCTGTTGATAACTGATGGGAAATATTGGAAAAACAGTAAGTAGGATGGTTTGATGACAACTATACCCTTAGGCAATTAATGACAGAGGTGTGAAAATAAAGAAACACTGCAACCCTTCTATATCTAAGGTGAAAAGGTTGTCCTGGGGCTTGTTTGTTTATTAGGGATTAACACCTTCCTTAAGGTTATTTCACTCACATGACGGTCTGCCAGTCCAATGGGTGAAAGAAACCACCTTCTGGAAACCACTGCTGGAAACAAGCAAAGACAAGACAATTACAGGACATTCCAGGAGAATTCCAGGGCAACAGACAGCTCCTCCCTTCATGTTGTCTTTGTGTACAATGAAGAAGGTAAAGCTGTCAAACACACAGGAGTCTACAACAGATCATCTTCTTGTTACAATCCTGTACCCGTGCTTATTTAACTCCCATGATTCATTGAGAAACAGATAGCACAAATAACCTACCCTGATATCTTCCTCCGTGATATAACCTATATTCACCCTCCACCAACTGTCTATCGTCACCGACTCTACAGGCTGACTGGGTAACAACTCCTTCACAGGCTTCTTACGGAAGAATTTCTGGTAACAACAACATTATTAACTTGTTTTAGAGGCATTTAGAAGTTGGGATGATAACATAATAAGTAAGACTTTATAGCTTTCGAACTTCTGGATTTATTCATACACAACGTTTCAATGTAGATACTAGCACTGTTTTCAAGTTAATGAAAATTATTATGTTAATAACATTATTAACACTAAATTATGACACAATTAATCGCAATCAGATTTTTTCATTGATACAAGTCAAGAATAGATAAATACATTTTTGTATTTAGTAACACTTGTAGGAGATTCCATCCCTTCAGACATCCCCCATTCATACCCAAAACCTCCGTCCCCTGCTTGGAGACTCCTCACAGCTACCCCCGGGGCACTTGTCCCCTTAAGACGTCAACACTAGATTTCTGCTTTTTCTTAGAAAGTTCCTTTCAGGTGATACCATTTGTACCACATTCAACATCTGGGCCTGAGCAGAGTTTCAAGTAAAAGAACTTAAAAACGATGCCAAGCTCCAAAGCACAATGTGGTTTGTGCTCATAGTCACAGAAACTTTTTTGTTCTTCAAAAGGAATATGTGGTCTATTAAAGGCATAAAAAGATGATATCAGCGCAAGTAATTTTATCTTTACAGTTTGAGAAAATATCAATTAAATTCATCAATATAATCTTTATTTATTTATATTTTGCTTACTGAAAAATATTGAAGACTAACAAATGTCTCCTGCACAATTCAAGAATTGTTTGTTTGATTTGGGATTTAACGCCAGTCAAGGATATTTCACTTATATGAGAACTGTTTGTCCATTTAACAATGTTCCTTGATTAATTATGGTGGAAAACCAAGAGGAAACCTCATCAGAAACCACCCCTGTAATTGTCTGAGCACAGGCGTGTACAGAAAATTATCTTCCAAGCTCCCACGGCCAGCTAATGAGGATCAATATCTAACTTATCCAGTTATATTCCCCAAATAAAATACTGTTTGATCTTAAGTGGATAGTTTGTCTTCCTCCAGTGTTAAAATTGCATTTCAACACTCAAAAGCAACTGTCCTTAGTCATCTTTTGTTTGTTTGTTTCAGTGAGGTTTAAAGCTGTACTGGAGGTTATTTCACTCACATGAACGTTTGCCAGCCCAATGGGTGAGGTCGTTACTGGGGCTAATAGAGTTAGGAGATATTGTTAAAGACACAAACCTTTGATGATCTACACTGGTTCATCAAGTCTATGTACTGGTTCCTACCTATACCCAGAAGCCGAAGACCTGAAAGATAACCAGAGAATAACCAGATAACCATTTTCGACAGGCAGATATCTATAAATAGGTAAAATGACAGGTAGAAATTCTGAATGTTGACATGGCTAAGATAGGAAATTGGGAAATTGTGAAAAATTCCACAAAATAGGGATTTATGACAGGCAGATTTCCAATCCTAGCTGAGAGACTGTGGAGCCCAATCACAGGTGAGAACGCTACTGATCCCAATCACAGGTGAGAACGGTACTTACAATCAGCAGCAGTGAAGTTTGGTAAGGAATCGTAACTCTTCTCCATGGTCATGATATCTGTCATTATACTGATGTAATAACTGAATGGTGTGATTCTCAGCCCCTTCACTATCACATCAGACAGGTGATAGGGGAATAACATCAGGTGCTCCTGGCTGTACTGTAATAACTCCTCATAGTACCGACGCTCATCTTTACGGATTGTCTTCACTGTCAACAATAACACACAATAGTAATATTATATTATTTGACACAGGGATATCGACTAGATAATCTTTGGTTTGTTTATTTGTTTGACTGGGGTTTAAAGTCATATATATTAAAGACAACGGTTGCCACTTCACACCGTTTCTTGCCTTATTACGATGGAAAACTGAGCAAAACCTCGTAATAATGTAGTAAAGACGAATATGTGACAAATAGGTATCAGATATCGGACTGTATTACACAATTCAATGAAAAAACAAGCAATCTTAGGTCGGGATAGAAATAATATCCACTGATAGGCAATTACTAATCAAAATCTGACAATAACAGTGAATAACTGCTATCATAAATTACAAAATAAAGTAACAAACTCAGTTTTACTTCACAATAACCAATTAAAATAGCATAAACAGCTAAAATGTTTTCAGTCCTGTAGATTTCATAAATCCAAGTATTTTTCTTCAATTATTGGCAACCTTTGAAGATAAATGTAGAACAGACATGTACATGTGTAAGCTTACATAATTTGTAAGGTAAAGGATAAATCATGAAATTTGCTAGCTTATGTATCGCTACATTCAGATGAATACCCAAACCATTCCTTAATGCCCATTCAAATGAGCCCTGAAATTATTACGGTGGAAACCGATAAGAAACCTCATAAAAAAAACACCCCCGCGATTGCCGGAGCCACATCTTGTGACTCACTCACATACCTGAGGATCGACGGATGGACTCGATCATGTGAACAGTTACTCAACTATGATCGAAGTAGGCTCAAAAAGTGCACTTGCCAACCACTAAGCCATGGCTGAGGGCTCTGGTTAATATTTGAAAAATGAATCTTTTAAATATACATGTGTACATGCTGAAATGCATTTTTCACTCGAATAAGAATAAGCTCCAAATCATTTATACCCCATATTCAGTAAAGAACCCCATACTGAAAGCATTGAAAAATCAGTCCTCTTGCAAAGAATTAGCTGACTAAATATCAATATGATCATCACCCCCCCTTCCCAACATTTATTGTTAGATAAATCACAGTCATATAAAACACAAATTTACCTAGATTCCCCTTGTATCTGAGTTGATTTTTCACACTAAACAATAAAATTGCCTTCTCATATTCTCTCTGGCCATTTCCAACTACCTGTAATTTAAAACAGAAAACAGTTTTAATTTAACATCAAGGGTATTCAATTCAGTTGTAGGACAGTGATGCACTGCAACAGTACTAAGCCACGGTATCATTAGGATAAAATGTTTAGTTTTGTACTTAGTAGGAAAGTTAATATTTCTCTAGTCCTGATAAAACTAAGAATACATATAGATACGTTTACACTGAACCCGATGACGTATTTTGTCAACAAACGCAGGTGTGTGTCACGCGATGCAGAAAGTTTATAAGCCACGTCATTTCAGACGCGAAACCTGTATATGTGTAAACGTCACGACTCCGTTTAGCGTGACGTAATGAAACTTCCGGGCCAGTCTACTTTCAAATTGAAGCGATGAAAGATTGCAGCAGTTTGGGAGAATTTGTCACACTGGAGTGTG
>JARFOD010025100.1:0-10820 GCA_031763545.1 Mopalia muscosa
AAATACACGAAGGATTGCTAGATCTTGAGAAATAACAAAATGGAGGTCAGGTTTCTATAGATACCAGTCACTTGGTGGATTCCCATGGTGTCATCACTTAAGAATTCAGCGGACTCTTTATTAAAAGTCAGATGTTTGAATCCCAATTTCTCCATATGTACGCCAATTTTTTTAATGGAACTAATAAGTCAATGAATATTGGACTATTTTTATATGTTTTCCAAGTATCAACCATTTGGGATTACCTTTAACATGGGCGGTATAGGGAATATTGTAAATTAACAGGTAAACGTTAATAAAACCATATGAATATCCTTTTTCCATAGCTTAAAATATTATTTTTTCCAGAAATTATAATTTTAAAGCTCTACCAGTGTTTTCCAGAAAACCAACAACCCGCAAAGATTAAGTATAGGCAGTCTGCCCTACCGTGCCGTAAAGTGGTAATGTCATTTCACAAAGGGACGTCCCTTTGCTTTGATAACATCATAACCTGAAATATCTGTATTCGCCGGTACAGTGTCACTCATACATGTATGTATCCACATACTATTGAAAATACAATGGATAAATTCAGTTGAATTAAATTTCCTATTTCAGAACTGGTTTATTTTTTTTCTTCAGTTTATACATGTACAAATTTGACAGATGTTGGAAAATAAAAACACAAAATGGTGGTTCCACCTTGTCTAATTTACACAGGGGTTTTATCGAATTATCTTCATCTCAACAATATTGTGAGGCTGATGCGAAGATATTACACATTATGTCAGTTGTATTTCTGTTCAACATGACTCATATGATTTGAAATGAGGTAAAATATTGATGATAAGTTTTTTTGAAGTCCAGCTGTTAATTTGATCAGTTAGTCTCTTAATTTGATTGGTTATTGTCAGTGTATGATTGGTATAAGTCTTAGTTCTACCCCTGAGGTCCATAACTCATCTTTCAGGTCCACTAACAGCCAGAGGGACTAAAAATACTATTATAGAATTTAAGCCGTCACAAGACCATGCATATTTGTTTTATTACGATAATTCAGTAATTATCTTTACCTCAATGAAATCAAGGGCATAACTTTCGTGGTTGATGATACGAATAAAATGTATTCTAACTACCCTAACATAGACAACCACCATGCTATGGTGAACCCAAACCTTAAACGTGTACACATATCAATACTGTAATGGCACTGGAGAGCACATAATAAATTCAACATAAAAAAGGAGAAAAAAACAAAAATCAATAAAATCCCTGTGTTATATAAAGGTTTGGCTGATAACTTTCCAGGCCAAACAATATAGAAATACAGTACAGACTTGGAAATAAAGCGTTTTTTAAACAGTACAATAAATGTAGGTATTGTTCCGTAAGTCCGTAACTAACAGTATTTCGTTGGCTAATAGACATTGAAGTCATATTAGTACAATAAATGTAGATATTGTACCGTAACTAACAGTAATTCGATGGCTAATAGACAATGAAATCATATTTTCTAATCAGACCTGTAACCTTTTTTGGCATACCTTAAAAATCAGTCCTCATAAAAGGTCCTCTTAAAAACATTTGCATTTTCCCCTGATTTGCTGTTTTTGTAAATACATAGATGTGCTTTGTGAAAAATTAAGCAAAATTAATATGTTGAAATCAGTGGCTATGGAAATTTAGACAAAGACTGAAAACAATTTGCGAAAACCTATAAATGGGTCCTCTTAAATTGGGTTTGCATAACTATGGGAAGACCCCATTCTGTGTGTCCTCCCAAACAGCACTGGCCTGTTAATTATATATATTCAAGAAAAATGCAGGATATAATACACAGTGTCATAGCAAATAACATAAAGTGTGTCAATTTAAAGTGAAAGAGTTCACAGTACCCTTACTAATCAGTAACTATTTATATACAAATATGTTTTAGCCACATAACTAGTCCACAAGGGCCACCTCCCTGTGAAAGAACATTTTTGTTTCTTTTTTTGATTGGGGTTTAATGTCATACTCAAGGGTATATCACTTATATGACGATGGATTGACCAATTCACACTGCACCTTGCCTCATTACGGTGGAAAACTAATAAGAAACCTTGTAAAACCACCACCACCACAACGTGTGACTCGCTCATTTGATGGTCAACGGACTGACCCAATCCTGTAAACGGTACATCAAAGCAGGATTAGGCAGCACACATGCTACCACTAAGCCACGGCCGCGACCCTGTGAGAGAACAAGGGCAACAGGAAACTCTCCCACAGCAAACTATTTGACAGAAAAAGTCAGGGCATAGAAAACAAATTAAAATAATTTACCACCAAGAACCAAAAACACAATTCATCCTATTAGAACCAATCAATGCACCTCACAGTTGCAAATGGCACATTACATAATAACAAATACCAGTAGTTAGACCTATTTATTAACTGACAACAAGATGACATAGTATATTGCATGTCCCAAAGCAGAGGAAGGAAATGACGCTGCATTTATAGGTATCTGTTTCCAGAGCTACGACATAACAAAATTAACTTTTATACGATGTTACTTTCCATTTCCGTTGTTGTTGAACTGAACGGAATATCCACCTGAGGAGGGGTCTTGTTGAAGCTGAAAGTTATTTGTCGAAAGCCCGAACGGTTTCAATATCATATTTCCCAAATCCTTCAGCTTACCTGAAAACAACAGAGGGTGAGTAAATCATTATTTGTGATTACGAAAAGTTGTAAAAACATTACTTTTTTAAAAATAACCACTTCTTAGTTCAGCTAACATGTTTCCACATGTAGTGTCAATCTATTGAGAAATGTTGTTTTGACAATCTCTGTTAATTATTAATCAAAAAAGAGTGTTGTAACTTCTGTCAAATTGTGATTGATTGATTGGTATTTACTGCCACACTAACATATATTCGCATTTTATCATGGCAGTGTACTCCAACAGTTAAAAGCCACACCTTCACAATCATACAATGTGATACGCTGGTTATGTTAGAATTCAGTGTTCCTCCAGTGCTAAAAAAGATTATTGATTGCTTTTTACGCTGTTTTCTACGTTATTAGATTTATATGACTGTGACTACATTTCAGCAGTAACTGATCTCATCACAAACATTTTATAAACTGAGACAATTTACTGCTCAACACCTGCTCTAGTAAGCATATGAAGAGCTCTATTCCAAACCGCGTTAAATCTATTTTCATGAATTTGCTAAAAACAGCTTTTTTTATTTACCGATGTAAATGTTCGTAATTTTCTCCGTTTTCTGGCCTAATGCTTTATGTTCATGTATTCTAATATGTGTACAAAAATATTGAAATCTCGTTTTTCAATGAACAAGGCCGGGTGCTTAACGCGTTTTACAATGAAGGCATAGAAAGACCTATCTAAAATAAGGGGATGCAGTTCGTTTTGTCAAGAAAAGAATACAACATGTTGAGCACGACTCTATCACTCGTTGTTCTTGATTTTTGATTTTTGATTTTTTTGTAAATTTGGTGCGTTTTGGAATAGAGCTCTTATTTTGTTCACCTTCCATATTTGTCCAACCCACCTTTACCCTAGCCAACCAAACCCGGTCAGTTAATTAATGAATACAAACTTTTCTCTGCACCAATCCGAGGAGTCCGTTCCATGTTCCATTCACCACGTTGCCCCATCCTTCGTCAGGATAGTCTATGTACTGTAAACTAAAAAAACCACAACAGTCCGTTTCCCTTAGACTTGATTAGCAATTAGAGCCTAAATGCTTTGATGGGGCTATTGCCTGTGTGTCAAACCATTGACTGTATATACGATTGTGAGTTAGTTAAGCTATTTGATAAGATTATAGGGTTCTTCAAAATCTACAGATTATAACAGACCAGGTGCACAATTGACGTGATGCTGAGTAGGGCCCTTTGGTTAAATACACTGATTGTTTCCATTAACAGTTGAATTTCTTTGTTCTAATTTCTATACACTAACACCCACATCTGCCAATCGACGTCAAATGTACGTTATTCACTGAAACAAGTCAATGTTTGTGTGTTGAATACAATTTTAAATAGCGGGCGTTTTCAGAATAACGCTCACAAACAGAAATCTCCTACTCATTATCGTACCCTCTTTCATCGATATAAAATTTGCCGTTCATTTAATATTTTGACAGTTATGACATCAAAACAAGGACACAGTGTTACGGGTAAACCAAAAACGAGTCTGTGTTGGATAAGGGGATTTCCAAAAATTGAGGCCTAGAATCAGTGTGTGACATTGGGGAATATTTCACATAGCCAATTGGTCCATGCATGGTGAAAACATTTATGGTAGGCCGACTCACTTTATCATAGACAAAAATCCTACACATACAGGAACAATTCATGAAATAATACACACAAAACAACCACTGCAGTAGTCTGAATCTGAGCCTTAATTGAAGCCGATGAAGATTATTGAAATCATTTACATCACTTTATTCGTGTACTAGACCTGTCGCTTAATTGTTATGCTATATTTGTGTTTGTGAGGGAGGGGTGGGGGGGGAGGGGGATATAATTAAAGGTAAGATTGTTAAAAGGTGACGGAATAAATTGTTTGATTGTTTGCATGGTTATATGTTATATGCAAGGGATTTTCAACTCCACGCTGCTCCTTGCATAATTATGATGGGAAACCATGAAGAAACCTTGTAAAAACAACCCAGCGATTGCCGGAGACACATCGTGTGACTCACTCATATACCTGATGGTCGACAGACGTACTCGATCAGGTGAAGGGTTGACAGATTAAAAGGGGTAAGCAATAAAAAAAATTTCACAAGATGACAAATATTCTGCAAAATCACAGCGCAAGAATACAGCTCACTTTCTGGGTCCTTTCAATTGGTTCTGTACAAGTCTGAACATACCACAAAGCTAGTTAACCAGCTCTCGATTAATATGCAACCCTTGTTATGAGCATATTTGACCTCCAGGGCAAAAAATTCTGTCGCAATAGTGATTTACCACAGAAATGCAACGACATTTTACGGAAAAGCATTGTTTTAAGAAATGAAACAATAAGATTTCCATGATAATATAAAAAAATTAATAGCTTTACTAAATAAATGACAGCATGTGGATTGCCTCACTAATGTTATACGGCTAAGTGAGTAGACTGATAAATGGTATACAACTGGTGATATATATGTTCAATGTAAGTTTACATCTCACTGCTCAATTTCTAACCAAGTAGGGCCACCAATAAAACTGGTGGTGTAAAACAACAATCAATCAATCAACCCATACAAATTAATATCTCTGTCCAAGTGGCACTTTACACTACTATTTGTCCGCAAAAAGTATAGTTTTTCATAATTGTAGAAAGGAAATTGTTGTTGGCCTTCACTTGTATAAGCAGATTGAAATTGAGTAAAAATGGTCGTTAAAAAGAAAAAAAATCAACTCAAATGTTCAACTCAAATTTAAAAAATGTAAGATATCAAGTGTTGAGTTTAATGGTTTTCCATACCTTTTCCAAGACTTTCCAAAACAAAAAAGTAAAAATGTCCTTTTTAGTGATTAGTGTTATCTGTTTTTGTTTACTTTTTTATTATTTCGTTTTTGATAACAAGCAAATAAATTTCCATTCCTTTTCAACGCCATGAAAATCATCATAGGCTATGAACCCTGTTAGGCCTAAATGATATTTACGCCAACCAGCGCAAGTCACCTGCATGGTCTCTACATCCATATTTCAGGAAGAGTTTGACTCACTAAATTGATTTGTTTACTGGTTTTAGACATAATAGAGCACTATAAGTCACAACCAGAGCCTTGTTTAAATCTTTAAAACTCGTAAAAAAACGAAAGTATGTTCACCAGCTTCTACTGCGGCGAAATGGCCGAATATTTAGGTCAGAATGGAACCACGAAGTTAATTGGTTGATCGTAAACACGTGACTATGTACTGTGTTATTGTTGGTAATACGGATCAAAGGCTTTTGCTGGCACATGTCTGCTTGCGCTGTTGTCTTTCGTAGACGAAATAAATTGAGTTTTGTTACAATTGAATCATGGCTTTTATTATTTTTATTTTATGTTCTACATCAATACCTGTTCTTATAAATTTGCCGTAGCCAATTGGTCTACCATTTTTTTATTTACCATAGACCGAGCGAAATAACGGCAGCATTGGTCAACCTTAATGTCGCACACTACTAGAACCAATGACCTTTATGGCTAGAACGGCTGCTTTCTGTGGAATATTACTACAAGCCATTCATGAGGCTCTCCTTAACATTGGTGAGTGTGTCTTTAACACGATCACTGGGTTGGCTTTAACAGGGGAACTTGGTTAACAAACTCGGCAGGCAATTTTAACCCTCTCACGAATCACTATGTGTAGTATTTTGTTTGTATCGCTAAATCAACCTTCATTCAGGCATTTAACAAATTAGATAGGATAAATACTTTAGTTCAGACTTATAGGTATATAATTCAGCTACAAAAACCCAACAATCCATAAGCTTTCTGTGAAATTTTGTTACATAGTCCACGTGCATTTAGCTAAAAATGAGTCAATTGTCTATATGTTTGACGACTACAGAATAGGGCTATAGTTAAGAAGCCTCATGGACGTTATAAGGCAGCAGAAAAAAATATATATTACAAGACCGTACCAATGTGAGTTAGACACAGCTTTAAACTAATGATTGAGTTTTGGTGTAAAAACGAGTGACAACTTTATTTGTTTCTATGGAGTTAAACATCGTACTTAACATTATTTCATTCCCATGATGGAAACCACACTCGACGTCACGAACAACAAAGTCGAGACGGCCAGGACGGGACAATCACTAGACACAAAATCTGTCAACAATAGATCAGATTTCTGTTGACCTACTCCGAGAGCTAAAGGGCGACATCGGGTACCGATGACCTGTCGTGAGCAATAACATGCATGCGTTTCAATCATAAAGCTTGTTGTAAATAATTGTGGTCTACCGAGTATCTTTACTGCAGTTTTCTTATCGAAACTATTTTACAGAAAGGTATTGCGCTTGGTTGGTTTAACGATTTCCCCAGTTATCATAATGGAATCTGTATTTGAGAAGTGATTACCAGATGGACAGATTTGTACTAGTGCTTATGTTCGATTTGCATCGTATATTTGTTTGTTGACTGTTTGAGACAATGGATCGGACATGCCAGCTTGTGACTGATAATAAACCAACTCTACCTGATATTAAGCCGTTGACTGATTTCTGACAATAAATCCATCATAAATCCGATCTTTTCAGTCCTGCCATTAATCGTGGACCATGTTGTAAATGGACTCCACTGTAATACAAAATATAAATGATGTTCAGACGCTTTAAGAAACAAATCACGTTAATACAAATAGTCACAGACTCTCAACCACGTATAAACAAAATGCTTAAAACACATTAAAACACAACAGTTGTACTATATAAATTCTGACACACACACTTCGTATGCCGCGCCTTAGTGGATAATCGACAGTCGGATAATTCCTCAATCTGAAGGTATACAATCCGTCGGAATATAAGTGAGGTACCCTCGACTACGCTGGTATACCCCAGTCCAGCAAAGATGACCAAAACGCACAAATCACTTATACATAATCATGGCGATACACATGCGCCTTGATACACAAACTTTGGGACATTCAATTAAAAACAATCAATCAAAGAAATACAAATGCTTACATCATATATCCATCGATTGTGTATATCCAGTAATGGATATGGGGATAGACACTATTCATAGAAAAGAAGTAAATTGTGTCTGATAAAACAAGTCTACAACATAATCACGTGCCATAGATAACCGTCCCAAACGCATATAAGTCATACAGTCTTAATGAAATGTTGAATTTACCTCTTTGAAACCAACTCTTAACGTCAAGTTTCGGTAGTCTTTGTTAGCCATTTCGAGAACGTTTATTAAATTCTCACAACCCACGTGATCAGTAAAGTGGCCCCGGTTGTCTTCGCCATTTTCCGTTATGTTGTAACAATTATCCTACAATATAAAACAGAAAAAATACATTGCTTACTTATCAATTAGCAGGTTGGTTATAGGATCTAAAACAATTTTTGTTTTGTCTGACACATATTGTTGGTCGTATCATCATCAATATTTATAAGGTCACATAATTTCAGTCACCCACATATGTTCTCGCCGTCTGTTTTCTTTGGAGATGTTAGATGTGGATGGGAAATCAGAGCCCGCTAACCCACGCTATTGATATTGTATAATTCATACTCTTTTATATCACATTGCGTAATTTTTGCTTGTCTTCATATGTACGGTCTATGTTAGTAACGTTGATATATTTCCGTTATACTCTGAGGTATTATAGAAAAACTTTTAAAATTATATACCTAGTAATAGTAAAGAAAAGTCCAATTCCGCTTAACATTTCCATGTTTTGATGTGTTTTAATTACCTGTTATTAACATATGTGTTTAATAACCAGTTGTGAATATAAGATGGAAAGCATTGGTATGGGTTTCAACTTCTTAGTTAATTGGACGCTATCTTTTTATCTCATTCCAGAGAACGTTGTAAAGTGACATCAACAAATACATATTTTAATACAGTTAGAGTAAAGGCTGTCACGACTGAAAAGTTATTAACCATACCAAATCTGTGCATCTTATATGTACCTCCTACTTCTATATGCTTCTTAAAGCATGAAAAAATGATGTAACTATAAAGCCCATTGGGGCGCTGTAAGCGATATTTTCTTGGCTTGAATGCGCCATCCACACCAACAAACCAACCGACCAAAAACCCGATAATGGTTGTTCAAACGAAAGCGTTGGCATCATATTGAGGACACAGATCCAATTTTGACAGTTTTTATTTCTCAAACTGTTATTACTGTAACACCTAATAAACTAGACTGTTAGTAGAATAGCCTTGTTCTACTAAATAATACGCCTAATTGTTCCATTATATTGCTTAGAATAATAAAAGAGAATCGTTGTCCCTGTCACCTCTGAAAATCATATGAATATCAAAATAATTCTTTCGGAAAACCTTTGAAACAATTTGGACTAAACCCACTACTTTTTTAACCCTCGAGGCTGCCGACGAGGGGATCCCTTGTCACCATATATTTTTTTATTTTGTGCGGAAGTGCTGGGAGCAATGATAAGTTCTAATGAGGATATTAAAGGAATTATAATAGGTGGGATCGAACATAAAATCAGTCAATATGCAGACGATCCGCAGCTAGTCCTTGACGGTTCAGAACTATCACTAAGACGTTCTCTTCGTGTGTTAAATACTTTTCACCAAATGTCTGGTTTAAAAATCAATGTAGAGGAAACAAAAGCAGCTTGCATTGGAGCTTTAACACATTCGGAGATTAAACTATGTCGAGATATAAATCTAGATTGGGTTATAGATCTCACAATTCTAGCTTGACTGCCTACAACAAGAACTTAAAAAATAGAAATGTAGAAATTTAACTCTGTTCGGAAAAGTTACAATAATCAAATCGCTTGCATTATCCAAACTAACACATTTATTTATAACCTTACCGAATCCTCCTATATCATTTATTAATGAGTTAGAATGTAATTTGTTCAAATTTATATGGAATTGGGGTTGCGATAGGGTACAACGGAAAATTCTTACCCAAAATTATGATTATGTTGGAATTACAATGGTTCACCTAAATTTTTTTATAGAGGGCCTTAACATATCACAGATAAAGCGGATTTTATTTTATAGCCCCAAATGGGCCACGCTGAGTAAAGAAAACATCAATACAATACCATCAATTTGGAATATGGGATGCGAGAGGGTGAAAAAGTTTATAACTGAAATTAATAACCCCTTCTGGATTAATACCCTTAGTGCATGGTACCACCTCAGAAAGAAGCTATCACCAAAATTTATAGATGATATCATGGATGAACCAATTTGGTGAAACCATATGTTGAAACCAAACTTGTATATTTCAAATTGGTATAACAGTAACATTAAATACATTAGAGATATGTTTGATCAAGGGCAAATAACTCAATTTGAAAAACTAAAGCAGAGACATAAAATAAAAGATACTTTTCTGGATTATGAAAAATTAATCCGGTCTACCCCATCCAGTTGGAAAGAAACCATAAACTTTAACACAATGTATAATAAAAATAAAGCTGTACTTGGCATGGAAAAGAAAATTCCGCTACAACAAAATAAAGGGTGTAGAAAGTACTACGATATACTGAATGCTTCCAGCTTTGTTGATACAAAAGCCATAAACAGATGGAATACTTACGAAAAGAGACATTGACTGGCAAAAAGCTTTCAGTAGAAAAATTTCTACAACTACACAAATCAAACTCCGAAATTTCCAATAGAAGGTTATACAAAGGATTTTATGTAAAAACTCATTCCTCTTTATGATTGATAAGAGAGACAATGGAACGTGTTCTTTTTGTAAGGAAGAAGAGGAAAATATAGAACATTTATTATTATTTTGCCCAAAGATTAAAACATTTTGGAAAAAGGTGGAATATCGGTTACAGGTAACTTTATGGGAAAGCACAAAACTAGACAATGTGAAAATAATATGCGGGTTAGAAATTGATTACCCTATAACAAATGGCAAAGAAATTTATCTATAACACAAAATTTACAAACAAGTCACTTGATTTAGAAATGTGTCTACATTTTGTTGTAGAATATGTTAGGGCAGAGAGGACCATTGCCTACAGAAATGAAAAACAAAACCAGTTTATGCTTACTTGGGGCAATCTACACTCTTCAAAAAAAGAAACGCAAAAGAGAATTTGAAAAAGTAGCTTATTGTTTTCAGACCGCACGACCAAATA
>JARFOD010025111.1:0-10820 GCA_031763545.1 Mopalia muscosa
ATGTTCTGTATTTCTGTCCGTCGTCATATACGTGAAATACCCTTGAGTACGACGTTAAACACCAATCAAACAAACAAGCAAACAATCTTTATACTGAAAAGCTGAATTATTGCTTCCAAATGTATTCTGTTCATATCGCGAAAGATTGGCTGACTATAGACCGTAAATTCCGCGTTATTGGTATGGGTATTTACAGCATGTCTTTGGAAGTTGCGACACCCGAATTGTACATATTCTGATCAAGTGTATCAGTTTTTAAAGTCCTTAATAAAGAACAGTAAATTAGGCAATTTGAAAAAAAAAAACAAAACAACGGACTAACTATAGTCATATTTGCTCCGCAGTCTCAAAGCCGTAAAGAAAATCCTTTATTTGCCATCTCACTAAGAATGAAAAATGTTTAATTATTCTTTTTTATGTTGTTGTCGGAACCAGTAAAGTGATTGCTTTTATGTCGTGTTCAAGGGTATTTCACTTATATGACGGCGGTGTATTCTAATAAGAGACACTATAGCACAACCAAGATGTAAAGCGTTTCTATAATGCGCCAAGAAAAGACAGCATTGTTACTCTTCAAACTGCCCTTAGACAGAGGGCGGGAATTAATAAAAGGCTTTCCATTAATTCCAGCTTGTTAAACAGAAAATTATATCACGGTTTGTTTATCAGGATGTGTCCCATCTAGCGACGCATTGCAGAAGTTGCAGAAAACAAATAGAAATATGGAAAATATATCATTGTTTTATTTGACTACATTTACATGGTATCTACAGACAGAACACAAACTATACAGTAACATAGGCATTTTCCATTTGCTCGTTTTAGGCAGCTTTAGAACAAGTAGATGTTAAATGGTCACGGAGGGTGTACATCAATAAACCATGGCTGGCCCAAACGGGTTGTACATATAGCATAAAGATTACCAAGTCTTCTGGATATATCCTGTACCAAAGTGGGAAAATCAAGCAATCTAATTTCTACTCGAAGAAGTACACATTCTGTTAAAAGTAATAAAAGAATCAATGAATTTGTACCAAAATTACGAACTTTAGTTTTCCCAAAAAACGAGATGTTTTCGCATAAAGAATAACTCTATGGTCCAAGATTGTTTACATGGTATAAGACTTATTTTAAACTGTCTTAGGCTCCAGGATTGGCGTGACAAACCCTTGTTTTATGTGACCAAAGACACAAATGATGTGGGCTTGATGCCATGCGTTCACGTAAAAGTCGCTTCGCACGTTGCCTCCTCTATGTATACCGACGGCACTGTTACGGTGGACGGATCAAACACACTTGCATTTTGGGTCATCAAAAGTCTTATATTACAATACAGTCGCTGACCATATTGAAATAATAATTTAAAAAAAAATAAGCACAATAAAGGGTTTACTTAAACCAAAGCCAAATTTGGGAAGAATTTGTAATTCTTGTATAAATTTATTCATTTGTATTACTTTAAGTTAGTTTGGGCAAAATGTGCAATTCTTGAAGTAAAACGACGGCTTGTTACCTGTTGTGTACGGACACTCAGAATGGCTGATAACAGGATCCCAGTAAAGTGTTATGAATGAAGTGATATACCATCCATCGAATAACGATTTCAAGGCTAATATATCTTATCATTTAACAATTTAAAGACTGAATAAGATTTGATAACAAATAATACCTGAAATGAAATAAACAAATTAAAAAAAAATTCATACACTTTTATTTGGTTGCATTCTGTTGAAACCAGCCCAGACCAAAGTGATGCATTGCATTCCATAATGGAAACTTATTTCGATGGAGACGGTATTCATAAAGTCACTGAGTATTGTTAAAATAGAGCAAAATTTAACCATTTAAGTTGAAAAAGAGTCAAATATAAAATCATTAAGTTTTCCTTTTTATGTGCCACGCTAAACAGAATGGTATTTATAATGATGTTTTAACATTTAATTTTGTGCATCATTTTAAGAAATACCCTCAAGTACCAATAGTTTCAAGAATACGAGGCAAGGGCTAAGAAAAAAAAAAAAAACATTCTCTTTGACGTCTACAACCATACTTTTATAGAATCAGTTATGATTTTTTCATCATGAATATTTAATATTGTGAGCTTTTATCCTGTCACTGAAGTTTACAGTGTTGACTTTTTGCGAAGTTCCTTTCCCTCAATTGCAATATGGTACAAAAACATAAAGCAATGGATCATATTAAATCTGATATCACCCTAACTTTAAACAAGCCGTATATTTTTCCAAGTATAAACTGGGGAAGCACAAATACATCGTTCATAAATAAAACTTACAAGATGAGAATTAAATAATAAATAGAATACATGTATGTATATTGTAACACAGCATAGATTTTTTAAAATCAAATTCTGTACTTATTCCAAACATAGCAGTTTTAGCACACAAAAAAACATTAGAGTTTATTTTTTACCTTTAACGTCTCCAGCACATATATAGTTAGAACTGAGGTAAAAACATAGGTAAGGGCCTAACCATCATAATGTATTAGTATAGGGCTGCAAGTGTTTAATGTAGATCTTGTTACGTCACTAATATGAGAACACCTCGAACTCAAAGAGTGAAGGAAATGACACTCAGCGCCACAGACAAAAAGATTCTTGACATCACTTGCAAGTTAGTTGCAACAAAGACAGGATAGGGCAACCACTCCACCCATACAGAAAGGTGCGGCAGTAAATCGGCTTCTTCTTACCCTTTAACCCCGAGAGCACCTGGAGCCAGTTACTCAAAAGAATATTAGTCGCTAACACACCCGGGAGTGAGTTGTTTAGAAGACAGTTAGCTGCTATAGAGCTAACACCAGATTAAATCACTAATACTGGGTCATAGAAAGACCTTCAACATGGAGTGCATCATCTAATAGCGGATTAATATTAATAGGGCCTCGAGCAACTGGTTCCAGATTATTGGCTATTTTTTTTTAAACCGTTACATGATATCTTGAATATCAACAATATCTAGTTTGGTTGGGGTTTAACGTCCTACTCGATGATATCTCATTTGTATGACGATGGATTGTCCACTTCACATGGCTTCTCGGCTTAAATACGCTGGAAGCTGGACAGGGAAACCTCGTAAAGACAATCTCCAGCGATTGTCGGAGCCACATCATGTACCTTATGGGCGAAAAACGGACTCAATCCCGTGATCGGCACATCGGAGTAGGATAAGTAAGAGCACATGCTAACTGCTAAGCCACTGACGTGGGTCATATCTAGTTTGAACCATATGCCTTGTCCTTGGCAGATCGAATTGGTAATTGCACCAGTTTAATATAATTTAAAACAAAACAATGTTTATTCAAACATTTAAGAACTAAATGTTAAACACACAGAACTTGTCTGTTACTGGCGTCTACAGTTGCACAGCAGAGTAGTTAAACTGGAAGGATTAATTCCAAACAAAATTTTAAATAATAGTTGTATTCATATGACATACCCAATAAAATCATTTTAAAAAACAAAGAAACAATACATGCATTTAAGGAGAAAATACAAAGAATGAAAGCAGGTCTAGCTAACTGCTTCAATGGAAGAAAATATTTTCAACAAATTCCTGAGACTAGTCTTTTTTTTTGTTTAATTGGGGTTTAACACAGTACTTCTGGCTATATAACTCACATATCATACTAATGTGCCATCCCAACGGGTAACGGTAACCCCATCGTAACCACTGGCAACAAAGACAAGACGGGATAATCATGAGACTTGAAACTAAGATGCAACTTCCCCTTGACCCTTGACATGGCAAGGTCATACACATTATAATTATAGAGGTCAAACTGTATAATGCTTTGAGAAAATGCAATTTCTAAATTTGCGAGACCAGTTAAATATATATACTGTTGACAAGATAATTTTATACACTACACTGTACTAGTGAGTGGTCTGATATGACATTTCATAATTTAGAGAATTTCTAGTCAAGTTTACAACCATATATAGTGTAACAAGGGTCACACTTAAAGTGTCTGTTGTCGTTATAGGGGGGGAAAGAGTGGGTAAAGGCTTGCTCTTGTCAATTGGCCCTTTTATAGTTTATTACAACAAACAGCCAAAAATTAAAAGGCAGTCTGACTGTTTCACTCTGTAATTTGACCTTATATTTTCCCTTTCTGTTTCTTCAGACATATTTCACACTTGTTAATCTGTTACTAAAGAGGGAGAGTGTCCTTATGTTTTTCAGTTTGGCTGTTTGTTGGAATAACTGTTCCCCATTTTTGACGATAAAACTAATAGTGAAAGATGCTGGAGGAAGATATAGCCTGAGGTGTTAGTAGCCGACACCATATCAAAATTAACTCAAGAAAGGTATAAGCTTACAGAAGACATTCTTTAACATGGTTGAAGTAAATCGAAATGGAGAAAAATTTCATAAAGCATCAGTCACCTTTTATAGAAGGAGAGTCCAGAACAGAGACCCTGACACTCAGACAGTTATCCACATACGTTGTGAATATTTTATATGGGGACATTACATAAAATGAACAAAAAACTTGTATTTGTCCAAAACAATAACAGCGACTGACACGCACAAGGCCCTTCATGAGAATTTTTCAACACAGGTGTAACTAAATACATGTACTCATGTAGTAACAGGCCTCCTGATTTGAGGTGCTAGGCTTCAACACAGATCACACACCTCAAATCAGAAGGCCTGTTGCACAATGTTGTATTAAGCTTGTACCACCCATAGAACCAAGTTAGGCATAAAAAGATTAATACTATACCATATACCAAATAAAGATTCCGTTAAGAATGTAATAAGATGTGACACACATTACCCAGACACTCAACCTGACAACCCACCCACACACTCTGCCTCCCCACCCATTTACAGAAAAATAGACACTACATCCTTCTTGCTGAATTCCAAGACTGTAGGCTGAATTATTTTTTCAACAGGCCTAAAAAAAATTTCTTGTTTCCTCTAACCCGACCGACCCTACGAAATAACTCTAAGTCTAAAGTTTTTATTGGCTTTTAAAGAAGAAAAAAAGAAGTTTCTTTTTTTTTTTAAAGACATATCAGCATATCTTGACAGCAAAATCTTTTTTTTTTTTTTGGTAGTGTTTTTCAGTCATGCAAGTTTCTGTATCAATGTTATATAATATCTACTGTTTAGTGCAAAAATTAAGAGAGAGAGAAAAAAAAATAAAAAATCCTGCCTACCTAGCCCAATTTTTCTCAGGCCGTTAGAGATAAAACAGCATTTTTTTTAAGCCACACTAAAAATATTTAGTTACTGAGTTAATACCATACCAATCTTATTGTGATCTTTGAACATGTTGGGACACCTATCTGACTGACCTAAATGCTTGTTTTACAAGAGTTTATTTGTAAAATAAATTTACTGTATGGGATAACAACCATGTCTTGACACTTACACGAATCACCTTCACCTCACTGAATTAATTCCAGCCAGTAACAACCAGCAGAGATTTAATGTGGTTGTGTGTAAGTTCCAACATGAAGCTGGTCTGCATGTACTTAGTCTGTTGCCATTTTATGCAAGTGAAAGATGCCCTTTTTGTGAACACCTTCCTAATAATAAAACATTCCAACATATGTGTATATTAAAGAAATACTAAAAAAAATTTAAAAGAAATGTAAATCACATTTATATGGCATTGAATGGAACATACATATAATTTGACTTTTTGATTCTAAATTGCACAGAAATAGGATACCCATAAACTAGATGCAATTTACTGGAAATTCTTTCTCAATAGCACCAAAATGAGATATCTGTTCTTAAAAAGGAAAGTCTTAAAAGTTTGAAAAAAAAAAAAAAAGGAAAATATGAGAAAAAGTAAAATTTTAAGTTAAAATTCCAGATTCTTATTGGAAGTGTGTAAGAATAGGTTAGGTAGACAGTAAAGAAATTGGAGATCTAAGGTAAAATTAGTCTTTGCTTGTACAAACAGCATTAAATTTTGTGAATTCTATTCATGCCTTTGTGAATACTATTCATGCCTGTATAAAGTTTAAATGATGGGATAGATTAACATTGTGTTCCAAGAGAAAAAATAATTCACAGTTATGTCCCTTTCACTATACTCTTGTCTGTGGTACACGTAAGGTAAAAATATCAATATCATTGTGAACTTACACTGGTTTCCTTTCGAGTTTGTGAAAATATTATATACATCACTTTTTGTCTTTACAAACTTCATTTGGTGTTCAGTTCAAATTTTTGTCATTTTAAATCTTTACAAACATGGATTGATCATGATTTAAATTTGTAAATATTTACAACCCATCACAGCCCCTGAAACACAGTTGGTGAATATTGATCAGCTGGTTTTCAAATAACAAAAACCAATGATATTTTCGTATCATGAGGACTAGCACAGTTCACAATCCTGTAGATTCCTTGTTATTTCTTGCCAAAGTAAAATAATTCCTTTCTCTGCTTATCCTGACTACATGCTTTGTCACATGATGATTCCTGGTGACTGTTCTTTAAACATGATCCATTTTTTTCGGTTGTTATGGAAATTGCACACCTTTTAACCAATCAGTTTCCTTTATTTACACTTGATCCTGCCAACCTCAGATTCTCCAACTAATGACTGACTGGTCTAATTGTCCCTTCTGTCCAATCACACGACAGATTCATCCATTCAAATAATTCTCCATGATTTAAAAAATATAACAAGGAAAAACTAAAAACCCTAAAGATGGTCTGTGTCATCGTCTTTTGAGTTGATTTGTGATCCATTCTAAGCCTTGGTAAAGTCTGGAGTGAGGGAGAGAAAAAAGGTCTTATGAACACATTGATAGTAAAATATATTTTCATTGTAAAGAAAGTAATATATTTGTATACACAGCAGTGTACCAACAAAATGTCTTCATTGTATACCAGGATAAAACCAGGATTTACTGATTGTGTGTTTGTTTGTTTGACTGGTTGTCCACTTCACACTGTTCATTGCCTAATCCTAGAGGAAAACAGGGAGGATAACTTGTAAAAAAAAAAAAATAAAACACCCCAGCAATTGCCAGAGCCCCATCATGTGACTCACTTATACTGATTTATTGAATAAAATGACAATTCACATTGGGGAGTACGATTTAATTGTAGCAACTAACACCTTGACAGGACACGGGACAATCGAAGGTCAAAATACAATCAAACCAGAAAGAGACCAGCTTCATGTTCCCCTTTAGCTCTGCGTGCACCAGGGCCAAAGGTATCTAAAGAAATTTTTAAATATATTAATATGTGTAATTTTATATGTATGTATCCATTTATTTGATGACTTACCCTTCCCCTGTAAGAGCACAACATCCCTGTATATGCCAGCCGTGGTCTTTAATAGAAGTGAGATTTAACTGCTGTGAGATTTCCGCTGAAGACATGGAACCCTTGATGTCCTGCTTATTGGCGTATATTAACACTGCTGCCTTCTTCAAGTCCTGCAATAACAACGTTTGTTTAATACATCTAGGAAATTAAGGAATCAAATGTTGTCAACAAAATGAAAAATCAAGAGAGTTCATTCCCAATGAGATATTCACATGTAAATGTAAAGATATTTAGACAAATGGGAAATGTCAACTCAAATTTATAATAAAAATGTTACAATATAATCTATAAATCATACTGACCTCGTGTGAAAGCATTTTATAAAGTTCCTCTTTTGATATAGATAATCTTTCTCTGTCTGTGCTATCTACAACCAGTATCACATACTGAAAAGAAAGATCACATCTAATTTGAAATAGGAAGCCTATGGGTTTTTGGTTTTTAATGTTCTGCATGGTCTTTGTATGGTGCCAGTGATATCGGGGGAGTTTGAGGCAAGGGCTTTGGCAGACACCCTTCAGCCATCCAAATGGACGCCCTGAAGTGAACAATTGTCCCATTTGGACACCCGGTTTTAATAAACTTTAACATGGAGGAAACTTTAACCCAGTTATTTGAAAAGTGAAGCAAATTGACCATTTTGGACACCATACTTTTGATTTCTGACTAAGCCCCTTGTTTGCGGACAATTGGTGTCCTCCACCCACTTGGCTGGCATGCTGTCATAGGAGTAAAATGACCTTAAGTGCAGTGTAAAACACCAATCAAACGAACATAAAACTTTCAAAGCCGTCTATAAGTATTCATCTCAAACTGCCCACAATGCAAAGTCTTTATAAACATTGATTTTGCTTTATGCTTATAATCATTATAAATGTCATGAAAAACATCTGGTAATCCAAAGCAAACAACAGTTATCGTAAATTGACAATAATCAATTCACATCAGGTTGACTTGTGAGTTTTGAGTAAATCTATAATACAACTAGGTTACCATATAGTATAGTAAATATAACATAACAGGCCTGAAATTATGCTGGAAAATTATACAGTCAGCATGGCTTCACTCAGATCTCAGATGCATTGTGTATGTGCATGTAGTGGAAAAGCCATGCAAGCATAGTCTTAGCTTGAGGACTGTCCACCTGTGATTTCTAAATATGGTAAAATTGACAGGTAAAAATTTTGAATTTTAACATGGGAAAAATAGGAAAATTTAGACAGGCAATATTTCTCAGAATAGTGATTTCAGACAGACAGACTTTTCCAATCCTGGCTGTCAACACACTGCATGATTGATTGGTGATTCACGCCATGCTTTAGGGTATTTCACTTATATGATGGTCATGTGTTGCACTAGCACAACCAAGATGCGATACGTTTCCATAATGTTGGAAAGTTTATTGTCCTCCACTGACCTCCAGTGCTAAGCAAAGACGGCATTTCTACCCTTCAAACAAACTGTCATTAGGCAGAGGGCCCAATGACATCAGTGTGTTAATTTTCGTCCAATGGACACTAGATGAAGGTCCCTATCAAAATTAACAGACCTGTGTATTAGTAAAATAAGTATTCCAGGCTGCTCGTAAAGACTCCTGTCCGCCTATATCCCACATCAAGAAGTGGATGTTCTTCCATACAACCTCCTCTACATTGCTTCCAATAGTGGGGGACGTGTGAACTACCTCGTTCATTAAACTGTAACAAAAACAGAACAAAAATATTGTATAAGATTGTTGTTTGTTTGTTTGGGGTTTAACGTTGTTGTACTCAAGGGTATTTCACTAATATGATGACGGATTGTCCACTTCACACTGTTCCTTGCCTTATTACGGTGAAACAATGGTTTGTTTGTTAGATTGGGGTTTAGCGTTGTACTCAAGGGTATTTCTCTTATATCATGACGTGCCAGCCCAATGGGTGAAGGAAACCACCCTGGACACCACTGGCAACAAACAAAGACAAGAGGAAACAAATACAGGATGACAAAAACAAGACGCAATACAGGCAGCAAAAACAGATCGGTTTCCTGTTCCCCTTTAGCTCTGAGAGCACCAGGGCCACATGAAGCTCCCTCTAACCGCCCGCATAGAACAATGGAAGAAAACCTCTTAAAAACCATCCCTGTGATTACCGGAGCCCCATTGTGTGACTCACTTATATCCGATAGTCAACAGACGGACTCAATCGTGTGAACATGTAGGATTAGTAAGAGCAAGTGCTACCCCTGAGCCACGGCTGCGGGCCTATTGTTAAAGATTCAAAGACTATTCACATATGTCTGGTGCATTTAAGATTCACTTTACACAGTTGTGTCTAAGGCATTGTTTGTTCGTCTGGGTTTAACATCATACTCAACGGTACTTCATTTTAATACATGGCAACAGTATGTCCACTTGTCAGTGAGTTACCATTCCATCTAACATACATATGTTGATTATCGTAAAAATCTCCCTTACAATTGTCAGTCACCATGGATGAACACATATTTGGATAAAAAAAAAATCATCATCACTAAACTCAAATACTTTCTGGCCAAGGGTTCAGGTAGAGGGGTGTCCAGTTGTCCTTTTAACACCCTAAATTAAACAATCGCTTCATTTGGATACACAATTTAAAGAAACTTGTAGGAAACTGTAGGGAAAATCTGAGTCTAAGCCAATGTTTGGGGCAAGTATCATATATACATGTACAAAGGTTTCTGGATTTCTGTTTGCTTGGCCTTTATTCTATTAAGTGTGGTGAAGTTTGATTTTACAACAAACTGTCTATCAGAAAAGTCACAAAAGCAAACAAGGATATTACCAACCCCAACAGAATGGTTTGTATGTTTTTAAAGACACATGCTATCTCCTCCTGCTAACGTTTCTTAAAGGGTGTCCAAATATTGCGACAATTGTTCGCTTCAGGGCATCCATATGGACAGGTGTCTGCCTACACCCTTATCTAGTCTCGGTCTGGTGGACTGGATTTGTAGACTTGCATTTTATATTTTTGGGGTCAGAGGTTCAGCATTTCCATTTGGAAACATTGTCATATATATGAGGTCAACAGTGGGATTTGAGCCTGCAGAACAGCATTCACACAACCAAGGGTTTAGGCAGACACCAGTCCAAATGGACGCCCTGAAGTGAACAACTGCCTCATTTGGACTCCCTGTTTAAGAAACTTTAACATGCAACTGGACACCCAGTTATTCGAAAATTGATTCAAAATGATCATTTTGGACAGCATACTTTTTGATTTCTGGCAAAGTCCCTGCACAAAACAACGAACTGATATCCAATAAATTATTTTATGCTTTTTTAATTCAATTTTGGTTTACATGGCTTACATATACCACTGGAGGCAGTTGTTCAAAATGTGCTGACTTTCAGCCTAAATTCTTGAAATTAGTCAGGTTTTAGGCCAAATTTTAACGTCGTACTCAAGGGTATTTCACTTATATGACGACGGACAAAAATACAGAACATCACAAACAGATCTGCTT
>JARFOD010025122.1:0-10820 GCA_031763545.1 Mopalia muscosa
CGGACGGACAGACGGACGGACGGACCACGGAGAGTGATGAGAATAGCCCACAGTCAGAATGACTGTGGGCTAAAAATATATTTTTATTACGTTGAAAATACGGATAAGGTGGTAACACTAACGATATTGACGGATCGAAAACTCTCTGGCATCCTAGGGCACGTTTCACAAGTTGATCTTAGCTTATGTTGAACATAGCTGTCCTGGTAACACACTATGTCTTCAACAATGGCAATTACGTTTTGGTAAGCTATGGTCGCTTTGTGAAACGGGTCCGTATAATTAACCACTTGCGCGTAGTCATTTCACCATACAAACATGGCTTTAGCATGATTTACCCATGATTCCACTTCCAATTCATGTCCTTAGGGGTTTCTCTATGTGCCGCTATGGGTCGCTTTTTCAACAATCAGCGCTGGTCTGGTCACAATGCCGTTGTGTGCATATGTAAATCTCTTTGGATGTTTCACCAATGTTACTACCATAAATCAAACAAAATAATGTCAAGTTCACTACAAACCGCCTTTAAATAAAAACTGGGACAGAACAAGTCTATCTAGACTTCACTCCCGCAATCACTTATGGTTTACTACTTTATGTATTATTCATTATTATTTTATGGTTAAATTAATACTCAGCTCAATACAACATAGAAAATCTACTGACTCACTCTCCCATATATCCTTTAGAAGTTGACATGAACGAGGCGAGTTCCATGTCTCTATAATCCGGTCCCATCTCGCTCAATACCTTCTTAAAGGAATGGAACTCACTGCCTGCGGCGTACACATTTTGTTGATACAACTATAAACAGATAAAATCAATCTACAGATTATTAATGGCTTCTTTTTATACTTGTGTGTCTCTCTACCCCCCCCCCCCCCCCCCCCCTCCCTTAGCTTAAAATTAGCGATTTTTTTATTATTGCATATTCAACAATTTGAGATAGTGATCTTTATCCTAGACCAGATCCGATAACAAAAATTGAATTAGATGACTACATTATTTACGACAGCGGTTTTTTGCCAATCAATTAAATACATGCTGCTATCTGGAGACCTGTTTTCTTTGCTTTAACTTTTTCAGTGTACCGACAGCGCATTTCATTCCAACATTTAACATTGAAAAACGGTCATTCACATTCTTAAGATCGTTTTTCGTTTCTAAGAACTATAAAAAGTTTAAACTTCCCTATTCTCCTCATCTTTTAGGGTATCCTTAAAGGGAACGACAACTGTTTTTCGAACTAAACTTATTATATTTATTACATATTTTCAAAAAGAAACGTCTGTATTGCTCTTGCATTCGAGTAAGCATAGCCGTCAATTAGTTAATTTAACGGCGGGACTGACGTCAATGTTCCAAAACACGTCGCTTCCGCATTTTAAATTAACCAATTAACCTCTGTGCTAATTCGATTTCAAGTACAATGCAGAGGGTTGTTTTGGAAAATATGCAATAAAGATAATAAGAAACGATCCAAAACCAGTTGTCTTTGTCTTCACTTTCAAGCTAGAACCGTTGATTTCTGTGTTTTATTATTGATGTGTAGGTGTAATATCAGCATCTCCTTCACTCGGCAAAATGATATTTCACTCATTTTAAATAAACGAAAAGAGAAAAATTTGCTTACCTCCACCGGGATTCGATTTATATATATATATATCTATATATATTTATATCGCCGTCTTTACTGGGTAAGAATTCGAGACTCACTTTGCCGTGGGCCCCTGTAGCTCAGTCGGTAGAGTGTTGCGCCTGTCACCCTGAGGTCCCGGGTTCGAATCCCGGTGAAGGCAAGCAAATTTTTCTCTCTTCGTTTATTTAAATATATATCTATAATCCATGATTTCCACTGATAAGTTTAATATAGTACAAGAGTAGTGTAACTCCGAAGAACAATAAACTCATTTTGAAATTCCGAGAAAGTACGATTGACGGATAATCTAGCCCACAACAAATAACTATAGGGCCTACCTCGTCTGCTAAAATAAATAGATTTTCTTCCTTGGCAAATTTGATAACGTCTTCAACATTCTTTCTCGTCAAAACTTGACCTGAGTTAAAGAAAAACATGATCATGATCCTACTAATGTTACACACAAACTTGATGATCGTTTGTTTTAGGCCATCCCTCACAAGTATCACGAATGATGATTAGCACCACAATTGCGTCCCGTAGTACATAGGACCATCATGATAATTAGTTTCCAGGAACAGCATCATCGGTATTTCATAGATTATCATAACAGTAAGAATTTAAGAATCCAACCATCATGATGACGAAGATTAACATGATGACCGGAATGAGAAAGCCAGGGCATCCTCATGGTTCTACTATCATTCTAACTAGATTCTAAGAATTGCACCCCGGTTGTGTTTAAGATTACCATGCTAAACTGAATTAAATAATGTCATCGTAATGTTATTCAAGCTCATCATGAATTACAGCTGATACCTTCAAGCTTATTATGACTTCAAAACGTGTATAATGATGTAATTGAAGTTAACAATGAAAACACGAATTTAATAATTGCATCCTAATGGTAGTCAAGCTTATCACAAGTTTTTTTAAAAGGGAAAACTATAACACATTTGATTGGTCGACTTAGGCGTATGTGAAGGAAGTCGGCGAGCAATCCCCATTCGGCTACGTCCCAACTTCGATGCTATGTCCCAACTGACACTGGCAGATCTAAATTGACGTGATATCATGAGTTGCAACCTGATGGAATTTATTCTTGTCATGATAACCGGAATTGAAAAACTGCGTTTCGGAGGTATTCCGATTAAGCCGGATATCCAGAATTCAAGATAATGCATCTCCATGGTTTTCAACATTGTCTTGATGGACAGAATTCAAAGCGCTGTATCCTCATAGTATTTTAGATAAACTCTGGTTTCAATTGTGGGTGTTAGTTTTAGGCAACATTTAAAAAACTGAATACCTGTAGGATTGCCAGGGTTAATAACTACAATAGCCTTAGGTTTACACCTTGGTTTCGCTTCATGTAAAGCTCTCTTTAACTCGTCAATGTCTAAAGACCAGTCATTGTCCTCATCAAGGTAATAATTCACCTGAAAATACAAGTCAAACTCACAAAGTGAGTACAACAGTGCATAACTGCTCGAGACAAAAAAAAAACTAAAGTTTTCTTGGATCAGTGAAGCCCTATTATGATCTATAACACCTGTTATATTTATTTTATGCCCAGTAAACAGTTTTAAATATAGCCACATAAGCGTTTAGAAATATACTAAGCATACCTCTACCGAGTTGTATTTATTTTCTTATAGTTAATTCAATACGGAAGTTGTATAAGTCTGTAGTTATGTAATGATAATAATGAGTACATGCAACAGGACAGTCCTCTGTAATTGTTAAGTGTATTTTAACAAGGTGTAAGCGTAAAGTTATCAGTGATATAAAAAGAGCAACTCGGTTAGCATCTGCTATTTCATAATAAGGAAGGCTTGTACGTTATCAAGTTCTATACATTTTGTTCATTATAATTATGTAGTGCGCAGCAGTTTTGACCCCGCACTACTATTTGCGTAGTAATAGGTTGATGTGTGCGTTACCAGTTGTGCGCAATCAGTTTGATTGCGGACTATACATATAAAGAAGGAGTCAGTACGTTATTCAGTGCTAAGGTGGGGCCATGGCGGATGCTCGTTGTCGTGGGCTAGTGCTATTTTTATAACCAGGTCACGTGTAAATTTCAACGTGGGACACCACTAAACCGACTCGCCGTCGGCATGACGACTCAGCGCTCGTCTGCTTCATGCACACCACACAATCTTAAAGCGGAGCGCCTGACCAGTGTGTCGTCTGCTTGTTTAGGAATTCTAGCTCTAAATTAGCTCCCTATTTCAAGATAAATAAGGATTTGTGCTATTACATATAAATAAGGATTGCACGTTATTCAGTCTGAAGGAGCAAGGAGTTAGCACGTTTGGGGTGTGCGTTATTGAGTACTAAGGCGCGGGGAGAGCAGCGACCTCTACATGATGTCACAGGTTGTACGTGATGGCAGTTATTTTCATTGTATTTCTATGTTTAAATTTATTATAATTGTCTGTTGGCATATAAATAGAGATTATATGTACAATGCGTGATACGTGACGATACATGAGCATACAGGTTTGCAAAATGGCGGAGCAAAGTTTAGAGAGGACTGTATGCTCATGTGACCAGATCAACCAATAGAATTTTGTGTCAGTCTAGAGCCTTACTCCGCGGTCCTTTAGCTGAAAATCTTTGGTATATGAACCAGCGTATAGGGTAGGGTACAGTCAGTATGGGCTACTGTTAGCCGATCGCTGGTTATACTAGCGTACCTCTGGGCTAGTGTGACACACAGCCCACACGGAAAATGGTATCTCCTCTGCCACACCACCTTTTAGGGATGAGATTGATCGCTCTATTTTAAATTATGTTATATATTATATTAAATTGTAATATCCAATGGCCTTAAAATAATCGATGATGAGCTGGTATACTTGTTTTATGTCTTATCGATTAGGATTTAGATAGCAGGCAGTGTTAGCGGAATATTCATTAGATTAAAATCGTGTTCGAGTTTCCGTCTTTCGTTTTTATATTTATATGTTGATAAATCTATGCTCTTTTGTTTCTTCCGCTTCCTTACAGCCCGTTACACCCGGAACAGACCAATAAGATGTTTTGGATGAATTTTGCTACGTTTGCTTTTAATCCAGTTTTCCCAAGACGTAAACGAGTTATTATGATATCATATTGTTTATTAGCGTATAGAAATGGGCGGTTTTTTTTTTTTAATGTTTTCTTATCTCAAATGTCATATAACCAACGCCCATGATATTCCTTGTTCCATTCGTCCTGCCATTTGTTAAGTACTTTCCTTGATATAATTGAGTTTATTTCACTTACGCCAAATCCAGCTTACACATCTGTTTTGGGTCTTGTTAGACTGCATTTAATTAGTTACCTTAATGCCTGTATAAATTATTTGACTATACAGATTATCTATTTTGTGAAAAAGATCGAGTCTACTATCCATGTAAGAGTTTTCTATCGACTGTAGACTGCTTAGCGAGTCTGAAAGGATATGTGATTGCATAGGTTTATGTTCTAAATTACATTCTAATGCTTTTATAAAAGCTATAAGCTAACTGGAGTATACCGATATATTGCCAAGACGTTTGAAACCTTTCCGGGATTACGTAGTCCGATCTTGTGTTATTTTGTTCGTTTTTTGAACCGTCTGTATATATTTTTAGACATTCTCTATATCGTATGTGTCTCTAGTGTAATTGTCCTTATATACACGGGTATATCTTTCTTCGTGATTTTGTCGTGGATTGCGAAACGGGCTGAGTCTTACATCCATATATATTTTAAATATTCATATTCACTTTTTGGACCTAGGACAGAATGGCATGGGTGTTTATTTCCTTCGGTTGCAGCATTGTAAGCATATTTCATTGAGAGTTCTTCTTGGCGTTTCTCGTTGGTTTCAATTTGTAAGCTACATAATGGGGTAGATGCCCTAGTCGTTATGTTAAGGCTGCGTATTGCACGTAATCTATTCTTTTTAGTTTTGTTTTGCTGGTAATCATAAAACCGGCTACTCCATAATCTAGTTTTGATCAGATCGGACATTGATAAAGTTTTATTAAACTTGTTTTATTTTCACCCCAGTTTGTTCCAGAGACACATCCCATAAGATTTAGATCTTTATTGCAAGATATGACAAGCTGACCGGTGTGTGCTTTCCAAGTCAAATATCATTTCTAGGTATCTTACACTCTCTTAAATTCTATTTTTCGTTAGTCTAGTTCAATGTTGACATTTACATTTTTATACAAAAGATTACTTCGGTTGTCTTGGCTGCTGAGAATTTAAATCCCCATTCGTTGTTTTATCCTATTTATTTACTGTATTTAGAGCTCTTATCATGCGATTTAAATGATAGCGTTTTAGTTGAGCGTCCGGTTATCCAGAGTGCGACGTCATCTACAAATAGGGACTATTTTATATCGGGCTGATATAGCCAATAATTTCGAATTTCTGTTTTAACTATTTCGAGGTTTTAAAAAAAGTCTCGTTGATGTATATGTCATCTGGTTTTATTTACCGTGTTATTACTTTGAGATTATCCCCGTTTCTGTCCAAACTGTGGGCATTCCATTGAAGGAGGTTAAATTGTGCCGTGTTAAAAATTAGGGTGTTGTTTTGGCAATATATAGATTTAGTGTTATACGTGTTTAGTTAAGTTGTGATATTCAATGTATTGGTCTAGGTAGTCTCTCTAGCTTGGCATTTGTAAGGAGTATCTTTTGGGTTGAAATTATATCTTTGCGTTTGAATTTCCAGTTAAGGAAATCCCTCTCCATCACTTCGGCTTTGCAGGCTTTAAGGTTAGTATGAATAGTGTTCACGAACATCAGGAGGTCTGGTTTGCTCATTGTTATATTTGTTGTGTCATTATCAGAGCTTTCAGTGTTCTTTTGTTCGTCTGTATGGGCTTTGGTTATGTCCGTGGCTATTCAACGGCTGTTTTTTTGTGCACAGTTTGTTGCAGTTTTAAATAGAGTTTTTTCTCTAACTGCATAGGCATAGGAGATATCATTTTCTGCGATTTTGTAATAATTGCATCCTTTTCAGCCTGAGCTGTTTTAAATATTACAATTCGCGCACTTTGTGTTTGTTTCAGTGCATTGCTTGGTCCCGTTTAAACTAGCATGACAATTGTTTGACAAATACAATATTTTTCTTTGTTAATGTGGTCATTATTCACATATTTTTACATTTAAATCAATATCGTATAATACTCCTTAACGTTGTTCTTTTCTACCTTTATACTGCTTTATTGTTACGGGGTTTTCTGCTAATAAATCCAGCCTTTGAAGTTTTTCAAATTGTGTTTTAGATTGGCAGCCCACTATTAGGTCCCCACCGGGTAGTTCATACACAGCCATTACATCACCACAATGTACTTAGCTTGGACTGAAACAGGCTGGGGTTTCAAAATATATCCTGGTTTATTGGCGAGCAGAAGACACTTCTTGTGCAGCGAAACTATACAACGAAGTCACGGAAGGCTGAATCCGATATAGTTGTCATAATACAGCGTTGTAGTTGCGTTGCCGAATAACCGGTTTTACAGGTTGATTAGCTCAGCGCAGGTATGACACGTCTGTTCACTCAGGTATTTAAGTAGGATTGAGAAAGGCGACGCTAGAGAAGCTTTATGCACTGCGATGTGGGGCATTTGCTTTAGCATTTTCTATAACATAATTAGGAAGTGTTGGCCCTAGCCATGCACTCAGCTTTAATATTGTACAGTGTGCACGAAGCAGACGAGCGCTATGTCGTCATGCCGACGGCGTGGCGGGTCAGTGGTGACACGCCTCGATCTTGTCACGCGACCTAATTCTTAAAATAGAACAACCCCACGACAAAGGGCAGCCGTCATGATCCGGAGCCCCACCTTAGTCATGAATAATCTACAATCCTTCTTAATGTATAGTGTGCAATCAAACTGGTCGCTTACTACTGATAACACACAACATCAAAATATTACTACATAAAGGAGTGCAAAAAAAGAACAAAATAATAAATACTTGATAACGTACAACCCTTCCTTATTATGTAATAGCCGATGATAACCGATTTGCTCTTTCGATACTGCTGTTATCGCAATAGTGGGCGTTTGTTATCATAGCAGTAACAAAACTGGTAGAACATCGAATAATATCATTGATAAATGTTTTTATCTACACTGACTTACTTTATTATCTTTACATTCACATTTTTTTTTCACTCTAACCTAAATAAATGTGCACATCTGGGAATTGCTTAGAGATTCTCACAGGGAAAATGAGTGCAATTCTATTTAAAAGTACAGTTCCTTTTTATACTGCTGAATATAAGCCAGATTGTTGCTTTTTATAATACGTTTTTATGTAGCTCCAATGGTGTCACTTAAGCCGTTTTACTTTTATTCTTCATATGTCGAGTTAGTTTTGCTTTTTTTATATTTAAGTAAAATTCTTTTTTACTTATGTCAAAAACATTTTCACTTACGTGAAAAACAATTTCACATACCTAAAATAAAAATTGATTACAGCTTATGTAAAATTATTTTCAACATATGTGAAATTCTTTTTCACATCAGTAAAATAATACAGGAAAACCTAACTATTTCACATCTTTGAACAAACATTTCACTTTTGTAAAAATTATATTTCATGTTACATATGTACAAAAGAGTTCCACTTATCAAAAGACCGATAAATGATTTATCTCAACAGCAGAAGACTGTATCCAACCTTCGTTTGTGCGCATATGGTTTTGTGTAGACTTCCAAGACCAATTCAAATACAATAGGTATATTTCACATGCTATGCAAGTTTAGCCTCCGCAGGGCAAGGAGAGAGTTGAACGGGAAATGGGCTCCCCTCTAGAGAGATTACAACAACACTAAAGCAAAGCGCAGACGATGACCTATACTATATAGGTCATTGAGAGCAGACTGCCAAACACTGGCATCTATATACAGCCACCAACGACGGAAACGACAAAACGATACATTCTATTATGAAAAATGCCAATAACGTTGAAAAATAAAGAGTAAATATTATATCAGTCGATTCTTATTCAGTATTTTATTGTAGTCTACATCATTTTATTTTCCCAACGAATCAAACGTTGTAAAGCTCACTACAGAATCGATCGCAAGTGTCGACCTATAAAACAAAATGTAGTTTCCCTGATTTATTCTTCCCTAAAAAATTACAAATGCTTTGTGAAACGCAGAGGGTGGACGTGCTTCTGATCAGATTGTACATTTTGAACAAATTTATTGCCGCTAAATACGGGCTGTGAGGGAGAAGTGAGGGTGTAATTGAGTCTTGGATGCTTTTATTTCTCATATCTACAAAACATTTCCACTGACCTTATTATTTTACATAAGTGAAAAAGATTTCCACGTATGTTGAATTAAGGTTTATTTTACTTATGTAAAATATGTTGTAAAATATGTTGAATTCTTTTCCAAATATGTCAAAAAATACGCATATTTAAAAAAAAGAGAATTCAACATATGTAGAATAAAGGTAGAAGTGATTAAACGGCTTGCCATGGACGACACCTGGAGAATGTTAACATTATTGTAACCCAATAGATATTAATATGACTTCCTGTCTTAAAGTGATTCGTATTTCACGAAACATTTTCGGTTATAGAAACCTTCAATACAAAGATTACTTGATACGATTAGAGTGATGACCTTGAAGTAATTAAATATTAAAATGTGGCGTATCAGTTGGATATAAACGTAAGAATGCATAGCTGTATAGTTTCTATAAAGAGTTTGGCTGACTTCCTGTCAAAGATGTTTTTGTACACTTGTTAAAAAAATTTGTAGGGTGTACAATTTGAATTGGACTATTTTCCTCCTCTTTACACAGCAATCCACACACATAACCACTAACTACTAATCGACGGTGTCCTTATCACTGATATAAGATACACTATTAGCGCAGACAGTGGTTAGTGCATGAGGAACAGTGGTTTCTATGATAACTCTTACCGGGAAAGCGTTGTATTCAGCAATGGTAGCTGTATAGAGAGGGTATTGTGGCACAGGTATCATAACACCGGCCGTTTCGTTTCCTTCTTTGCCGGTCATTAACAACTTCATAATAACCTGTCATTCACATAGATGAAATAAATCAGAGGAAAGAGAACAGGGATAATTTGGTCATAATACTCTGCCCACATGTCAAGACAATAGACAAGCACAGAACGCAATACACGACATAATAAGATACATTACAATGCCTTAAACAAGTTCGTTGTGTTTTGATTGGTCGATTTACAAGGAAGTAAAACCCGCACACCCCGTGAGATTTCTCAGGTCACAAAATTTTATGGGCCATACAACAACAAACATGGCCGCCTCCTCTTCAAATCTTGTGTCCAAAATTGAATATAAATTATGGTAGAAATCGATGGACAGAAATACAGTTCAAAGCATATCTTCTTTACAGCCGCTGACTTGTTATAACGCAAAAATATCGGAAACATTCTATTGGTGGCCCTTTAATGCATGCATTAACCCTCTCGTGGTGTCTGAAAACAGCATTGTCGTGGCATCGTTGATCATCAGGGGAGATAACTCGAAGTGCAACACAAACCGTATATACGCAGAACATTATATGGTTTGATCAATAAACCGAAACAATAAATTCATTATCTTTCTTCGGAGTTGTTGCTGTACTTGATCCTTTTTTCTAATTGTTGAAGTAAAAACGGCGTACGAGTTTGCATGACGATCATAATAGTGCGTAGACCCGTCGAAAATCGACAATAACTAATACTATGTAAATTAACACTGTAATACGCCACAAAAAATCATCGTAGCGTTGGCCTCCTGCCTCAGGAACACAAGGACCTACCTAGCTACCTTATCTATAACCACCTGTATGACATATTGAGTTACTGCAGCTACCTGCAACGGAGTTGGTGTCATTCAAAACAAAAAGTGAGTTCAGATTATTGACTTGGGATTCGAAACTCCATTGACGAGAATACCATAAGCCAGAGAGCTTATATATTGCCCTATATTGTCCTGCTTTGTGGCATAACCACACCCAGGCATGTATGCGTGAAATAACAGTTTGTTTTAATAATGCTCTACCCAAGCTTCTTGGTTTGACTAGTCATAGTGCGTCAGGCACATTTGTTGCTAATAAAGTAGCTTCCTTTTCTGAGTTGCGGCGCAAAGATGTTTACAGCTTCAGAAGCCGGGTCCTATCCAGCCATAATTGCT
>JARFOD010025133.1:0-10820 GCA_031763545.1 Mopalia muscosa
AGATACTTAAATCCATGACCTTGTATTACCAAGGATTATTGTTGTTTTAAATCTCTGATCATTATATATAAATATGTGTCATATCACTTCTTATATTACTATCCTGATGATGGCAAAATAAAGAGCCGAAATATTGAGTTCAAAATGAGTTTATCGTTCTTCGGAGTTACACTACTCTTGTACTATAGTCTTCACAAGATTTTGTGTTTTCTGAAGAGACGGAATAAAGGAACCAATTCGTAAATACTTAACCTTGAGTTCTTCGTTTAATGTCAAATAAATATACTTTGTTTGTGTCTTATAGACATGGGTATCATTAAAAAGCAACGGGCAAAAACATAATTCACAAACATTTTACATATTCAAAACTTACATATTGACACATTTAGAAGATACAAAATGGGGAGAGCAATGTTATGCCTTTGGGTCGGGAGTTGGGGGTGGGGGGGGGGGGGGGAATTGTGTGCACATTTAATAGCGATTATACGCACATTGATGGCAAATTGGTATGGCTAAGTGAAACAAAATGACATAGAAATTAATTATTGGTATACATATAATATATAAGAAATACATAAATCCGCGTAGCTTACACGTGGGCTTAGGTTATTACGAGCCCACATCATTAAGCACAGATAGATGTCGACAAATTTTAAACAATTTAAAGAGCGTTGGAGGCAAATTCAAAGTGGTTGCCTTCGCTCACAATTCAGGCAAGGCTCCGTGCAAGGGCCCCCTGTGCCCCAGAATTAATCGATTAAGAGGGAAATGCAACAATTACCAGTGAACAGAATACAAGGCTTTATGGATAACAACTTCTGATTAATTATGACTATGTGCAACGTTTCAATGTCTATTCAGAAATTACGCTTTTTTAACGTTGCACACATATAGTGAACCAGAAGTTGTAATCCATAAAGCCTTGTATTATATTTAGTACATCGACTTCTGAAATGCCTCTTAAACTGCCCTTTACCTGCGAAGATTACTTTAATGTTTCCTTTATTTTAACGTTTAAACTATGTTCAAGTTCTGAGACAATTAGCTGGGTGTTTACATTCGCTTTATAGGGTATGAGTTTAATAACATACGAGTTACAGTAAACAACAACAATACACTCGAGTTATACTTAAAAAGTAGTTATATAGTGTAGTCAACTATATACGGTCACAGCAAAGTGACACTCAAGGGACAATAGATACCGTACAAGAAAATCCAAACAAAAAGTTGAAAGATCAATTCCTCGAGGCACTGTTGACTGTTGTATTAACACCCAAACACCCAGAGTTGGTTGGGATTTTATTGATAATTGCATAAGTTTGTTAAGTTGGATTAAATTAGTTAAATACGTTTGTACAATAGCGATTTTCCTGTTTAACGATAAAGTTTATAGCCTCATTATCTTATTTATATTATATATATATATCAATAGTTTCCGAATCAGTTCCATATTATAGGCTATAGTGGTCTTTTTTTGACCAAGCCTAAATAAAAATTATTTTTGAACAGAAAATATTGAATATATCAAACATCATATATGAATACAAAAAATGCCTTCACAGCTCAAAAGAGGAAGCAGTAACCCCCCAAGCGGATATGGATCAACAGTTGTGAAGATTCATTTTTGTATGCATTTTTTTCTCTGGCGGTGGGGGTGGTTGCGTGGGGAGCGGTTCATGAAAGAATATCCAGGCTGACAAATGTCTCCTCCGCTGGTTATTCAGTGGTCCATATAAGTCCAGCTTAACTATACCCTACATACATAAAGCTGGATAATATACTTAAGTTGAGACATCATTTGTAAGGCATCAGGTTTAAAGAGCTGAATTCAAACTCCATTTCCAATGTTTTCTTATGATAAAATAGATAGTTGGGCTTAAAAAAATTGCATATGACAATAACAAATGTTTTAGCGGCATTTAGAAGCTGGGATGATTACATAATAAGTAAGACTCCATAGATTTTCAACTTCTTGGTTTATTCATACACAACGATTCAATACAGATGCTGCGTCTGCACTGAAACGTTGCTTAAGAAGAAACCAAGAAACCAATGACTAAAGTGTTACTTATTATGTTAAAAAAATTGTCAGTAAAAAAATCGATAGTTGGACGTCTATGAACCACTGGCTCATAAAATGAGATTTTCAAGGACGTTACTTTGAAAATCCATTGAAAGAAATGTCTGTAATTGTAGACATGTCGTCAGCATCCGACCAATTCCACACTTGTACACATATGATCCTGCAAGATAGGTTATTATTATGGTAAAATATATTCTAATTTCAAGCTTGAGGACTAAAACCAAGAGATTACGTTACACAAAACAGATCAGGTATTCTGGCATAATGACTTTTCCCGTATTTAGCTCTGATCATGACTGCGGACAATTTAGTAAGAAACCCCCTTTGATTTAATGGCTCATAAATAAGAATGACCATAACTAACCAAGAGCACAAAGGAAACCGAGTTAAGCTGCATATACACGTCTAAAATGCTGTTTTATAGTGATATGTTTGCGCCGATATGTATGCTAGTTCTAATCAGTGACGGCATTTATACACCAACACCTTAAATATAACCATTTGAGGGCAACAATGTATTGGAATATGATTCTGAGGGCATGGTTATTTCTATGTCCCAAGGGAAAATTGGGAACCATTTTTTATTTTACTGTAATAAGGCAAGATACAGTATAATCCATCGTCATATAAGTGAATTACCATTGAGTACGACGTTAAACCCCATTCAAACAAACAAAACAATCCATTGCCAAATCCACAACGTTCACAATTTACATACGGGCTGTAGGCTATTACCTCCACTATTAGTAAGAGAAGTTGATGTTATTTAAAAGTCTTTTTTTTTTAAATAGGTGGGACTTGAAATAGAGCTTTCTTTGTTTAATTGTAATCACACTCGGGGTTTTGTAGTGTATACACAATACTGTTACGATTTTACTATTTATAAGTTATCTGACAAAAGTCCATTGCCAAAATTATTTTACATTGCCTCCCTGGACTTTTCAAAAAAGATCAACATGACATGTTCCTTCTTAAGCGAATATCCACCGGGCCATACGTAGTTGCGTAGTGTTGCGTTCCTACTACACCGAGCGTACGCTGTCCTTCGCTGGCTTACGTGTCTATCCGGTAAAGTACGCAAAGGGGTACGCGAAATGGACACAAAATATTGAAATGTTTACTTTTTTCTCGTACTTTCGACGCAATAGTACACTACCCTATGCCAGTCCGACAAGGCGTGTGAAGGGGTCCTAGATCATACCTGCTCGCAGTTTGGAAGTGATTAGTTGCACAAAGCACGCAACGTGGCCTACGTGACTATAAACTAAAGATCGCAAAGAGTATGCGACATGATAACAACAAATTAAAATGTTTAAGTTTTTCGCATATTTTCGGCGTATACACAAGACACAGAAAGTACGCATTTTTACGCGAGTCTATGCAACACTACGCTACTATACTCTTCGCCATGCCTACGCATTAGTACACTACCCTACGCCATTCCGCCGAAGCAGTAAGGCGTGTGAAGGCGTCCTAAATCATACCTGCTTTCAGTTTGGCAGTGACTGGTTGTATTATGCACGCAACCGTAAGCCAACCTACGGATGTTATACACAGCCGTACGCGTTGGTAAGCCGTAGGTACGCGGTGCCTTTACACAGGGTACGTAACCATACGTCATCGTAAGCCAGCCTTCACAGGGACTACGCCGCAGCAATGTTGTTTTCATCAATACGTAGCCTAATTTCGGTGTAGTCGGTAGGCAACACTATACGAAACTCTACGCAGATCCGGTGTGAAAGGCCCTTTTGACTATGTTCTCCGTAGTTGCGTTATGTTCGCTGCAACGGATTGGCCACTCTAATGCATAACCTCATGTAAAGAAAGTACAAAGTGACTCATCAGATAATGGACAGGCTGTTCGCCAAAATGTGTAGCTTTAATAACATAATTCTCAGCTATATAGCAAATCCCAAATCGCAGCTATATGCGCTTGAATTTAGTTTTAACCTGAAAAGAATATGGAAACTTGAGATTAGAATTGAAGGGACTCACCCAAAACGTCTCTGACGATCTAGGGCCCTCACAGCTTCTGCGACCTAGGCCGCCACTGGATAATAGCCTTAATTGCCCTGGGACCAACCAACCCCCCCCCCCCCCCCCCCCTCCACACACACACACCTTCCCGCCTACGTTAACCGATACAAATTAAAATGTCTAATGAGCAAAAGCAGAAAGAACACAAAAATGTAATTGAAATCTCACTAGAAATAGTTAAAAACCTTCGATAAAATTTACAAATCTCTGTTCAATTTTATAATAATTGATACACACATCGGCAGTTAATGTCATCCTGTGTTGGATGAGAGCTACACAAGAATTATTCCCCTTAGCTATAGGCGATATCATTCTGATTTAAAAAAAACACTTCATTTCGCCATTAAAGTCAATGTTAAATTCTTCAAATTTACGCATTTGTTACGAAATAATCTTTCACGCAAAAAAAAGTTAGAGTTTATTTTTATAAAATCTATGTTCTTGTCAGGTGACTGCTGAAAAAAGACAATATATTGTTTGCTATCAAACAGACGTGCGTTAAATTCTACTCCGTGTGATATGTAAGTGCGACTTTTACATTACAGTAGTCGCACTTTAATGGTGTATAGTTCTGGTCAAACATAGTTTCGGCGACACCTATGGGATATGATGAAGATGTATTAAAACTGTCTTTATCCCCATTTGTCTACATTTAAATTGAATCAGTAATGACCATCCATAGATATAGCTACCCAAGTTTAAGATTTGTTTTCCTGTTAACAACATTTGTAAGTGCCTCAGTTACAAACTATCGGGTTGAATATAATAGTGTTAAACTATAATTGGCATTTAAAACCGTACTGTATCAGTTATCTTTACATTATCGGTGTGAGAAGTGGTACGCAATAATCTACTGCTTTGTATCTGTATCAGTCAATCAATCAACCAACCAACCAACCAACCAATCAACCAACCAACCAACCAACCAACCAGCCAACCAACCAACCAACCAATCAATCAATCAATCAATCAATCAATCAATCAATCAATCAATCGATCGGTCAAACGGTCGAAAGTGACTGTAAAGCTCATATTAAAATTCAACTATTTGTCATGTGCCACATTATTGTATTTGTTGCAGGCGGATGTTCCCTACCCTCAGGGTTTCTTTCACTGGGCTGGATACAGAAGCCAAATACTCTGTGTTAATGGATATCATTCCAGTGGACAACAAACGTTACAGATACGCCTATCACCGATCCTCCTGGCTTGTGGCAGGGAAAGCCGATCCTCCGCTTCCCACCCGTCTTTACATGCATCCCGACTCACCCTTCACTGGAGAACAACTCCTCAAACAATCCGTATCATTCGAGAAAGTCAAGCTGACCAACAATATGTTGGACAAAAGTGGTCATGTAAGTTTAGGAATTCAGGGTCTAATTCCACAACGCAGTGTTATGCTTCAGTCTAAACGTTTAAAACACCTAAAATTCTTCAGTTTTGAATTTTGACATTTAATATATTAGCATAATTATTATAATAATGAAATTAAGTCACAATTGCAGGTATAACATTAAAATACAGCTAAGACAAGTGGCAAAAATGTAAAATGAGGTATTTTGACATAAGTCAGATAATGTTTTACGAAAACGGTCCCAGGAGAATCATACAAAAAACATTTAAGCACACAGGTGTGTTTAAGTAACCATGGAATATTTGGTCCATTGAAGTATTGTATATATTGACATTATATTTAGTTCTATCATTAAAAATGCGAACCGCAAATGGCATAATTTTTTCAAAAGTATTTAAACCAGAATCGACTCCGTCTTAAAGCATTTTAAAACTGGTTCTAGTTTTAGAACCTCATTCTCAATTCTCGTTCACAAATAATGTTATTCCGAAGAAGCTTTAACTACAGGTGCTGTAATTTGTTTATATCTATTACTTAAATATTTCATTAAAACTTAATGTTTTATTGTGGTTTTTCAGATTATCCTGAATTCAATGCATAAGTACCAGCCGAGGATTCACATTGTCAAGCGGAAGGATAATCCGCACAGTTCAATCACAAGTCTAGACGCGGAAGAATTTCGTACATATGTTTTCCCTGAATCCGTATTTATCGCAGTGACGGCCTACCAAAACCAGCTAGTAAGTCTGCAAGTCGCTTACATTTTTTTTGTTGAAAACTACCATTTATTAATTATTCCATAATGTTTGTAACCTAATGTTTTCGATCATAAACAGCTCTTGAAACGATTTTGTGTTAAATGGTTAATCTTGATGGAAGGACAGACTAGCTCATATTTCAAGAACAACCCAAATTTTTAATCCAATATTTTTGGACGATTATCTCGCATGCAGATTCTGACCGATTATTGACTGCCGAAGAAGTCTTTTTAAATACATTCCATTATTCCGAACGATAACCTATCATTTGGTCTTCACTTTTTCGACCGTTATTAGCCACACTTAAGCAAACATTTGAAGTTTTTGATCTGATGAAAACTTAACCTGCCTCCAGTATGGCCTATATTCAGACCATATTGCCCTTCACCAGTGGGTCATATACTGTGTACAGTTCTATTATTATTTTCACATACCTTTTATTTTACAGATAACAAAGTTGAAGATTGACAGTAATCCATTTGCTAAAGGCTTTAGAGATTCATCCAGACTAACAGATTTTGAAAGGTAAACGCAGATATTTAATAAACAGATGAACTCCACTCGGAGGCAATTGTATTTTTTGTGCATGTGGCTCGATGTTATACTTAAATCAATTTACATTATTCTTTTAGAGTTACATTTAATTTCTAGCGTTTCAATTATAATATAAATTTCCATATAAAATTCAATTTGAGATTTATCTTCCATATTTGGTTCAAATTAAATTTAAATATACTTTCGTGTCGCTTTAGATCAAAGGCGCGTATATAGTGTAAGTATATTATTAGGAGACTGTATAATTGTCTCTCGTCAGAGAAAGCATGGACTGTCTCATTCACCATCACACGTACGCCCGCTCTCCCCTCAGATCTTACACAGATGCTGAGTTCGAAGACGCCCTCAAGTGTCGGGATCCAAGGTTTACGAAAGGTATGTCTGTGGCTTGATTAAGGTGTCTGCTTAGCTTGAATTACTAACATTGTATCTTTAGTCTTCCATGTTGTCTCTAGTTCTGCTTCCCCGTGTCTGGCTTATTTTGTCCCGTGGTAGACTTATGTGTATATCATTATCCGTTTAAGCGTTTTCGTCACATTCACTGTTCCTAGTGGCTACCTATATGTAAGCAAATTTTATCCAATTGCGTAAAATAATTTTTATTTTGATATCTGCAAATTAGTATGGTACTTCTTGGTATCCTTGGTTGACCCATCATTTGTATTAAAATGATTCCATGGGCGAGGTTGATATGGCAAATATACTCTAGCACTTTAAAAATAACGGAGATTTTGAATTTCATATAATATTGTATGATAGTGTGTGTCAAGGGAGATATGTACCATCCATTCCACATCTCGGAATAATGTCCAGTGTCGCATAAATTTTCAGTTTTTAGTTGTGTTCATATGTCTGCTTTGGGCTTTTCCATTTTCGTAAATCTAGTAATTGCTGTATCATGCCCTTCCCATTTCGATATTATGCATGTTAAATATAACCATCTTTCAAACATTATCGTTGTCTGGGCTCTGTACCATTTAGGTGTCCGATTTGACATAGTCTTGTTTTTGTTTCATTCTGACACCCGTTCACTGTAAATAAACATTGTGGTTCTTGGAGGCTCAATCGTAATACATGTAAGAGAGATATAATACAGTCATCTTGCATGCGTCGTCTCCAGTATATAATAATGCGGCTGGCTCTAATAAGTAACAATAGTCTACTATATCTATTATATCTAGTCCTAGTGCCACCGAAAGTCGTTGTGTAATCAAAATAGAATGCATAATTGTCAATGTAAAAGGGCTTTGCCTTGTGAAAAAATGTAAAGGGAATTGATTATTTCTCTTTAAAACACTAATATTTCTTGGCCGTCTCGATCTGAAATCATCTACAGCTAAAACCGTGTAAAATTTGCTAAAAGGTACGAACCAATTTGTATGTCTGGTTCATTCTTATTGATGTATCATTGTCTCCTTTTAAGTAGTATATTCCTTCTCGAGTTCACACACTTCAAAATGAGGCAAGTCGAGCTGTTGGCACTTCAATTGACGAGACGATGCCTTCTTTGAAGTCCTAAGATTCAAACGATTTGGACAGACTGTACAAAGGGATACTACACCTTCTGCTAACTGATACATGACTGGGTTTTCTCACAGCATTGTTGAAGAAAAGGAAGTAGATAAATACAGCTTGTGATAAACGCGTGATTTCTGTCTGCTTCGTCAGTGCAATATCTTAGAAATAGCCTTACTTTTCTCGTTACTTGTATCTTTTCAGAAGGGCTCGTCAGCTTGGACAGATTGCCGTCGGCTACATGGTCAATTTGGCGTCCTATCGTGTCCACTTCACCCGGGCTATCCAACTACAATCCATACAGACCGTTCTTTTTCTACAGTAGCCTCTTGGGCCTCCCAGGGTATGGAAATGTTGGATTACCACCAGGCGTTTCCTTACAGAGCGGTCTACGCATCCCTGAATCACATGCGTCAGCTGTTTCGGGATCATGTACAGAATCGAACCTCTACCCTTCAACCAGTATGTACAGGTATCATCCATATCAGAACACTTCTAGAGAAAGATCTCCTGATACTAGAATCGTCGATGGCTGATGTTCGTCTCCGTCAATTAATTCCTACCAGAAAAATAATTGTCTATGCTGCTTACTTTTTACATTATAAAATGAAGCCTATAATCCTAGTGAAAAGGTGGATTAACGGATATTCCCTGGGAACGATCCTGTCGTACAAAATATATAAATTCGGTTACGATTCTGTATTACGTGCTGGAGAGTAGAACTGACCCTTATATAAGTCTATGGTGACTTATTCTCATCAAACAGTTCTTACTGAAATCATATAGCAAGAAAATGACTTAGATATCAACAGTTTTTGAAACTAAGATGGACAAACGTAGACGCTTATTCTTTGTCTATTAAAGAACAACACCTTTTTTTATTCCTCTTTCATTTTTTACGATGTATTTGAGCAGAATGAATTAAATTCTGCTGCTGTTTGTTAGTTACGTAGACTGCTATGCCTGGTTTAAATATAATTTATTTGTTTATGGCGGGTGGATGGAAGGAGCTTCTTGTTGCCCTGGTGCTCTCAGAGCTAAAATGGAAACGGACGCCAAACTATGTGTTGTGTCTCTATTGCGTTCTTTAATTGTACTGCATATGTCCCCTCTCGCCTTTGTTTGATGCCGGTGGCGGCGAGGGCAGTTTCCGTCACCAATTAGGTAAACACGCCTTCACGCGAGGGCAAGAACAAGAGGATCGGAGTTAAACCCCAGATCAAGAAAACAAATAATATTTGTCTATAAGGACCAGTGTCAGCTGGTGGACTATGTTTCACGAGACACCTATACTATATGGCAGAAATAATAACCTCAATTTAACTGAATGTGTTTGTGAATAGATGTGCTATGTGCGACGTCATCAGCGTATACAAGTAAACTTTTAAAGTGTGATAACGTTTGACGTTTCTTAAAACATAGCTTCATGGAATTTAAAGAAAACACAATTAATGGGTATTGCCATAAATTAAGAAATATACGCCTATATTTTGCCATGGCAATCCATTTGTGAATTGAATAATAGTTCAACAATAACCTTTTTTGTTTTTTCTCGTTTTGGCAATATTTCCAATGGTGAAGACGTGTAACGTTAACCGTCGGATGTGTTGTGCGCATGAGTGAAAATCAACCAACGTACTTCGTGGATTGGTATAAAGAGAAGAACATCAAACAGGCCCATTTCTAGGCAAAAATCGCATTTAAATAAAACACTGTCCTATTTATGTATGACTTGTTGCAAATAATTCAAATTCAAATGTAACTCCAGTGACGTCATCATATCAACACAAGAATAGCCTTCAGACGTAAACAATAAACATGTGGACTGGACAACTCAATCATAAATTGAATGTAAATCCATGCGAGTTAAATACCTACCGTGTAATGTACCGCTTTCCATTAGAGATTATTTACGGTACCGTACTAAATGACCGAGGATGTTCGGACATGACGTATGATATAGTAAAATAGCGAGGTTAGCCGAACCCTGGTGGGAGAGTGAAAAACTATTCTTTACCATGTGGTAACCATATGAATATGCACCATTAATGTATAGTAACGGTATATATTACGTTTAGGGATAAAACAAAGCTGCACAAGTTCTGTTCCCGCCAGTTATTATGTTTGTTCAAATAAACTCCTCTTTCACTGTTATTTCTTCTGGTGAATAAAGTTCAATTCAATTTAATCAGACAGCATTCCAAGCCCGTCTATAATAATAGATGTATTTAGCGGTGACCTCGGGAAAAGGCACAACGTGTAGGTTGACGTAGGCCATAAGAGATGTTCGAAGGTATGATGTTATGGAGCATGAGGTCGACTGATTCTGTCAAGCCCGCTCAGAAACGTTGAGTTCTTCTGCATTTTGGAAAAATAAATTTTGTGAAAATCAATTCCCACATAAATATAGTATCTTCAGCGTAGTGTATTTGCTACGGTTAATCGGATGCCTGGATTTGAAAATGTACATATTCAAATTGGTCACATTTGTGAAAACATGCTCCCGCCCCCCTCACCG
>JARFOD010025144.1:0-10819 GCA_031763545.1 Mopalia muscosa
TACCTAGCAACTCTACCACAAATAAAACAACCGATGAACAAAACAACCAGCTTCTTTTAGGTTGACCAGCATCAAACGTAAATAAAAAGTGCGGTGAGTCCGATATTCATTCTCAGTTAATTTGAATTTGAAAATTTCCCCAGGAAATTAACATTTTTTCCAGCCCTGCACTTAACTGAAACATCTATCAGTGACTGTGTTATGTCATATACACCATGTTGATGCCACCTGACAAAGCAACACGTTCGCATTGGTCAGGTCATTTTTTAGCACAGGCAGTTGCTTAAGGTCAGTGCACACAATGAGTTCTTGGCCTCTCATGGCAGAAAATATTTAACACGACAGATATTTTCCTAACAGCCTCTTTCACAGCACACAGGGGAAAAAGCTGAGCTTCCAGCCTCTTGTGGCCAGCAACTCAGTTAGTTGCTCTCGTCTGCAGCAGGCTTTAGTTTTTGACCAGGTCTCAAGCTGAGGCATTCCAAATTTGTCTACCTGAAGATGCTTAGACCAACTTTAAGGCCAATTTGTCTGGACAAAGTTGTAGCGGCAACTGAAAGATAGGTTTACTACAAAATGCTACAAGTAAAACCATTAAAATTTGGATTTTTTAACATCTTATGTACCATAGCACACCAAAGATTCATTGGCCATTGAAACCAGATGTATGTTGCCTTTGTGACCTAAATTTTTTTTTTGTGTTTCCTCTAACATCATGAAACGCCTGGCAGGCAGGATTTTTAAAAATATTTTGTCAATCATTTTTTTTATAGACGTTGTACAAAACAGTAGATATTAAATAAAAGTGAAACAGATGCTTGCATGACCAAAACACATTACAAAAAACAAGTTTGCTATCAAAATTTGCCAATTTCAAATGGTCTTTTGAAACAAAAAAAAACAAAAAAAATTTAAATTTTTTTTTATTTTTTTAATTTTTTTTAAAAGCCAATAAAAACTTTTGACTCTATGCTATTTCGTAGGGTTAGAAACAATAAAATTTTTTAGGCCTTTGCACAAAAGCAGAAGTATGTGAAAAACTACCAAGATCTTACTTATGTAAGATAACATTTTGTTTGAGAGAAAGAAAGCTCACCTATGCATCACCCATGGTAGGTACTAGGCATACTAATTGTTTAGAAATCTTTATCTTAACAGAGATCAACTGCATTATTCTAGACTGGGCTAAATTATTGCAGTGTTATCGAGGTTTCAATCATAAGGGTATAATTTTTTTTTTTTAGTTTAATGTGTTTTTGAATGAACCAATTCTATTATGTATCCATTAGTTTATCATAAGCAATGCGGTCTTTAAATAGTGCTGCAAATTGTTCAGCTGCAAAAAGGTGACATTTTGATCAAGAAGCTTTCATGCAATCACCCCATCTTAATAGTACATGACAGCACAGAAGTGATGCTGCAAGAAATCAGTTCCAGTTGCAAACCTATTTGGCAAATTAGCAAAAAATTGTGAATTACCGAGGTTGGGAAAGTTCCGGGATACCCAGGTAAAGAAAATAAATAAACTGACCGACAGTTATAGCTTCCAGAAAGCTTAAAAATCATTCATTCATGTTCGCGTTTCAAAATATTCTCTATTATACCTCAAAACTGCTGATTTTTGGGCATTAAATTCATACGTAGTTAATTATAACAATAATGAGTAAAATTAGAAAAAAAAGTGACTTCCATCTTATAGTTTTATTATGTCTTACATATATATAAATGGCATATATATGGAAAACAAATGTCCTAAGAAATTCTGTCAGGTAAAAATTTAATTCACCTATCCCATGTGAGAGGTAAGATTTTTAGAACATTTCGACTCCTGAATCTATGAACAACGTATCAATTCAGTGCATTAATAATTATTATAAGTGTCATTGTGTCACACATGTTTTGTCATTTCATTATTTTACTACTAAAATTATTTCTTTGTAATCTAAGTACATGTTTTAAGAACATGTATTCTTTCATAAATACTATTCTGGCAAATACGGTCTTGGTGGGGATTTCACTTTTTCAACTTTCATTGAAGCAGTTTTTACAAATAGAAGGTTTAACAATATTGTAACTGTAATTTAATACTGACAAAGTATACTGACATAGTCATTGGTGTTTGCATAATGTGACAGTTTGGTCTGTAGGTGTCTTTAGTGTCCCTGGTTTATTATTGACTACTTTGCTGTATTTTTAATATTTTAATATTTCAAGGAAAGGCCCACTTTTCAATCAATCAACTTTGTTACGGCCTTAGTACATAACATATCATTGTATTTGAGTATCTAAAAGGCCATTCAATTGTCAAAATTTGTCTTAAAACTGTCCATTGTTTAATTAACCTGTAGAAAAAGCATGTTTATAATATTTGCAGGTTTCATCTGTCTTTAATATGCAAATATGTTGGATTGCATTTAATTTAAGTCATTATTAAATTGTACTTACTGTGCATTTATAAAGGCGTTTTGACTCTTTTGAGTGCCAGCAGGTAGTGTTTATAATATAAATTTCTAGAAGTTTTTGTAGAATTCCGTATATTCTTTACAGGCTCGTAACCTATGTACTGGAGAATATGCAGCCATCAAAGTCATCAAACTTGAACCAGGTAAGTCACAACCATTTAATACTCATAAAGAAATTCTATGCTGCCTTGGTAACATTATTTATTCCCATTTAGAAAGTTCAGTAATGTGTCTGCATGACATGAACCTATTGGCCTGATTTGTCTGTTACATTTTCTGGAGACAAATATAATAAACTTTCTTACATCCTAGTCCATTTTGTGAAATTTCAGAGGTTGAATGTTTATAATATTATCCTGGACATGAAGTTAGGTAAACAACAAAATTGGCTTCATAGTACGTTACTTCAAATTGAAGTTGTCAGTCAAGACCTAATCCAGGTCAAAGGTTTGGACCGTAATCATTCATTTTCAAACAAAAGAAAGGCCGCGGTAGAGGGGTTGTAAATCTGATTTTTTGTTTTCATTTTTTTCCCCACATGTGTTTATTGTTTTCTCCTGTTTTGAGAATTTTTCATAGTTTTTTTTTATGGATACCTGGGAATATTTCTCTTAAAACAACAACAAAGAGGTCCATCAGTTGATTACTGAGTTACTACTACTTATCTGAACTGTAAAAAAAAATTATAAGAGTGGATGGTTTGGGTGTCTAATTTGGAAGTGCCCAAACCCTTAAAAACAGGATGAAAATGAGACTGTGTAAAATAGGCTCTTTGTACACTTACATTGAAACCTGAGTATTCACCTATACAAATTTCTGAATATACCTGATATCTGAGTATATTGACAAGCTTAACAGACTTTCATAGTTTGCTTTCTAGGTTTTATGTATATGTTAGTAAATCTGTAAGGTTGTTATAGAGTTGTAATACCAAGCCGCACATAGCACAAGAATCTACCATGTTACCTCCCTCCCCCACTACGAAAAAAAAACAAAAAAAACGAGAATGTCAGATTTAAAGGTCACTTTGTAGATTTGGCAAGACATTTTTGGCATAGAAATATAATCTAGAATGGAAACTATAAAAGTCTTAAAGCTTGTCAATATACTCAAATTTCAGGAATAATCAGAAATTCTTCTGGAACCAGTTGTTTGAAAGATGTTTGGTCACTAACAACTTGTTGAATCAGAAATAGCAAATTACAGACATACCTTCAACATTGCGGGATTTCATTTAATAGTGTATTAAATTGAATAGGGCTTCCAGCAACCGGCCCCTGGTTTACTAGTTCGGGCAATTTGTGTGTTAGAGTAAAGAAATGAGTCTTTTTTTTTAGCACTGTAGGAATACAGCACTGTCATAGTAGGGAAATGGCTCTGAGTAGTCTGAGAACACCGTTGACACCAATCACTCTATCTATCAATCAACCAATCAGGGTCAGTCAGTCAGAATCAATCAATCAATTGATTCAATGGATCTTGATGATCTCCGATCTAAAGGGCTCATCTCGCCTTGCCAGTGCCGTAAATTTGATATAGCACTCACTTTTTTCCTTTTCCTTCCCCATTTTTGATTCAGAGTTTTACTTATGCAATAATATACGTTCCCGGCCATGGCTTAGTGGAAAGCAAGTTTGCTTACTAATCCTTTTTCGATGTTCTGGTGGGTGGTTGGAGGGAGCTTCATGTTGCCCTGGTGCTATGAGAGCTATAGGGGAACAGGAAGCTGATCTGTTTGTGGTGTCTGTATTGTGTCCTGTTGTTTTTGTGTATTTCTCCCTTTTTGTCTTTGTTTGTTGCCAGTCTTGTCGAGGGTGGTTTCCATTACCCATTGGGCTGGCATGTCATCATATCAAGGAAATTGAGTATGACATTAAACCCTAATCAAACAACCAAACAAATCGATGTACCGTTCATGGGATCATGTCCGTACGGTTACTCTGGTATAATTTGAGCTACAAGATGTGGCTCAGGCAATTGTGGGTTGGTCCTTATGACGTTTCCTCCTGCGTTTCCTAAACTGAACCTGCTTGGATTTACTGTTCACTGGATCGAGTCCGTCTGTCGACCATCAGGTATATGAGCAAGTCACATGTTGTGGCTCCATCAATCGCGTGAGTGGTTTTTACAAGGTTTCCTACCAGTATTACACCTTAATAAGGCTGTGTACAGTGTGAAGTGGACAATCCGCCGTGATATCCTCGAGTATGATGTTAAGCACCAATCAAACAAACAAACAATCCACCATAATTAGTTAAGGAACAGTGTGAAGTGCATAATCCGTCATCATATAAGTGAAATACCCTTGAGAACGACGTTACCCCAATCAAACACACAAACTTTACTACTTAATAATGTTAAGCTGTTCTGTTGGTCAATTTAACACACTAAGTTTGTTGTAGTAGGAACAGTTTGTTCATGTTCGTTATGTCTTATTTTCAGGTGATGATTTTGCTGTTATACAACAAGAAATTGTTATGATGAGAGAATGTCGTAACCACAATATTGTCGCATACTATGGAAGCTACTTGAGGTATATTATATTTTACCATTATTGCGTAAAGACTATAAAAAAATGTCAGTATATAAATATGGATAATATATTTTTATTGTACAGAAAATTTGCTTGCCTCTGCCAATATAAATACAAAGTTAAATTTGAGCTCTTCGTAGGACGTGTAATGTTTGGTTATAAAAAGTTTGTTTAAATGGAATTGATATGAGCTGAAAATTGAACTTAACCAATTTAAACTACAGGAGAGACAAGCTATGGATTGCTATGGAATATTGTGGGGGTGGATCTATGCAAGATATATATCACAGTGAGTGATTTATTTTTGATATTCTTTCTTTTTTTCAACCATACTTCAAATATAAATTAAACAAGTATATCTTGTTATAAACCTATAAAGTTGTTACCATCAATTTCTGAAAATATTAAAAAAAAAAAAAAAATAGAAAATCATTAAGTATGTCAAATATGGACAGAAAGGCGAAAATGTTTTAAATTTAGTTCAACTCCAGCATCAATGACCAGCACTGAATTAGGAGGTGTGAAATCTCCACATTTGTTCTTTGTTTATTTCAGTCACTGGTCCATTATCAGAACCCCAGATAGCATTCGTCTGTAAAGAGACCTTAAATGGGTTGAAATATCTCCATAGTAAAGGAAAGATGCACAGAGATATTAAGGTAAACAACAAAAAAGGTTTATGACCTATCAAACATCCTGATGCTTTCTCATTGTGCTATGGGTAATAAATTCACCAGATACCATGTTTTGGATGTCTCTCCAAACCTGAGGTATACAACGAACTCAGTGTTAACATTTACAAGATTTAGTGGCACATTTTTTAATCATTTGGCTTCTTCTATGAACATCCTGATTAAAATTTAAACTTTTGCATTAACTGTTTTTAATGGTATCAAAATCTTCTTTTGCCTTGTAAATGCCTCCAATCTGTTTAGCACTATCAATTTGCACACTGTGCCATTGTCATGTTAGTAAAATACCTGAATCAAACAACAGACCCATTTGGATGTCACATGCCATGGCTGTATAAGCGAAATAATCTTAAGTATGACGTAAGCTTGAAATGATACACACAGGTCAGTCAAAGATAAAAGATAGCCCATAAAGTTAACAAGTTATTTGCAAATTGTTGGGTACCTCTTGCTAAGGCTGTATGGTTCAAGTGCAGACAAACTCCGTTACTTAATAAGCATGAGAGGAACATTCATTTTCCAACACTTAACATTTTATGTTTATATTGGTGCCAATAACTGTTGGATACACCACCATCCTATTAGTGAAATATCCTTGGGCATGGCGTAAAACACTAATCAGTCATTCAATAATTTTGAACAGATCTACAAAGCTTATTGGTCCCTCACATGCAGACCTTTGTGATACATGATCTGTGCTTTTTGCTTAGGCCCTGAAACCTAATATGGATATTGTTTCACAGTCCAGTTTGTGAAGAATTCCTATAAAAACGTATCATATATCGTTCCGTGCCATCTCTCAAGTTCTTTTCAAAATATTCTGTTTATATCATTTCAGGGAGCGAATATTTTACTTACAGATGAGGGAGATGTAAAGTTAGGTAAGACAAATCGCATGTTGTATGTGAACTATCTTACAAATTTGATCCGTTTAAGCTTGTATGTACGAAGTAAGTGAATCACAACATAGGAAGAGATGGATATTATCTGTTCAGCTTAATTGCATGCAAATTAATGACTTTAAGGAGCTTTTCAAGTAACTCTGAGTTAAAATTTCTGTTAAGCACTATATTCAAATTGACTTTCGACAAATGTCATACAACATGAAAGGAGAGGAATATTATTTGTTCAGCTCATTACAAACATATTAATTACTCTAATGATCTTCATACAAAACATTAGGGGTGTAACAATTCACGGATATATCGATACGTAACGATACAGTTGCTGTTGAATAGTGATACTATGGAAAGGGAGGTAACTCTACATTTTATCAGATAAATTTGAGAGTAATGGTCACAATAGTGCTGGAGCTGTCCTAATTTGCGGTAAAATTTGGCATTGCCGCTGTTAATACCACCGTAATGTTTTGTTAGGGAGGATGTTTTTTGTCTCCGTAACAGCGATAAATAAAATAAAAAAAGATAACCCTGAAATATTGGTCAGTGTCCAATTTTCGTTACCTTTGGGAAAGTGCATTTTAGCAAGTTGGTGTTATTTGGATGCTTTTAACTTTTCCACTGTCTACTCATTTGTTTCAATATGGCTTATTTGCATAGTTTGGACACCAAAATTACCATTTATGATGAATATTTTATATATATTTTTTCTGTTTGATAACAGTTATCACATGACTCAGTAAAATAGAAAGGCATATTTTTAACTTGCATACTTCCCAATGAAATCCATTGTCCTGGGTGGGAAACTAAAAAGTATTCTTAACAATTAAACTCGGCGGACAATAGGTATACGATTGTATTATCATTGAATATCATCGTGATTGAATAGCGAGATGCGTATTGTATTGTGAGATTTCTCGAGATACTCAGTCCTACAAAACATACTAATTGATTTTTAGTAATTAGAAAAGAAAACTAATTGTGCATTTGTTTTTTTTTTTTTTTTTCTATTCAGCGGATTTTGGGGTTTCAGCACAGATAACTGCAACTATTTGCAAGCGAAAGTCTTTCATTGGTACACCATATTGGTGAGTACTGTGCAGACTCTAAACAATTCTGTTTTCTTGCCATTGAACATTTTTCTTCTTCCTCTTAAATCTGCTTTTCACATTACACATATGATTGAATTTTTATTTGTGCTTTATCCATTGTCTAATCCTCTTCATGATTGGCTAGTAATATACTCTTTACAAACTAGCTTCAGCGCAGGCTTTAGCTCAAGACTTTCTTAATGAAGAAGATAGTTGGATACATGCGTATGTTAATTTTACAACTTTTTGATTTCATTTTTAAGATTACATTTTATTGATAATGTACATTGTATTTCTTCCTTTGTAATTTACAACTCTTTTGGGATGACTTCATGATTGTTGTAACTGAAGAATATTTTGCTTGGTCTTTTCAATTCTTTCTTATTTTCTTGTTTAGGATGGCACCTGAGGTTGCGGCTGTAGAGAGGAAAGGAGGTTATAACCAGCAGTGTGATATTTGGGCTGTAGGTATTACAGCTATAGAATTTGCTGAGTTACAGCCTCCCATGTTTGATCTTCATCCAATGAGGTAAGAAGCTAAAGGCCCTCTGTCTTTCCGATGTTGCCCAATGGCTGCCATTATTTTTGGTCTGTAATTCTGAGATGTAATTTACCTGTATCACAAGACTTGCATTTGTATTGCTTCAAATTTGAATGTCTAATATAATAAAGAGTTTAAAGAACTATCACCTTGTAGAAACACATGTTTATTAATGCCTCAGTTTATCGTTTGCTGAATCATTTCATTCTTTAGTTTTCTGTTTAAATATGAGAATTTATCTTTATATTTGTTGGGAAAGACAGTTAGAGGGACTTCGTGTTAGCTCAGAGTCAAGTCAAGATGATCAGTTTGTGATCAGTTTGTATTACTTTTCTCTTGTCATTGTTTGTTGGCAATGATGTCGAGGGGGGTTTCTTTCACCCAATGGGTGCCTTGCTCACAGATTCAAGCCCCTCTTTCAACCTCCAGCATATGGGGGAGTTTAAGGATATGACTCTCGCAGTCTCTGGGTGGTTTTTACTAGGTTTTCATTCGGTTTTCACTGTTTTGGGGTAAGGCAAAAGTCGAGGGGACAATCCGTCATTTAGAAATGAAATTTATCTTGATTGCAACGTAAAACCCTAATCAAAGAAACAGACAAATGAATGACATGTTTCCATGGTGACATGAATATATCCTATTGGTAGTACTACTTTGTGTTATATTCAAAGAAGGGTTTTCATAACTGTTTATGATGTCATTGTATTTTGTCCTCTGTTTTTCTTTGTTTGTTGCCAGTGATGTTGAGGCTGGCTTGAAAGCCTTCCTTCACCCATTTGGGCTGTGACGCCGTCATGTGTAGAAATAACCTTAACAACGGTGTTTAATTCTCAACAAATGAAAGTTACTCTGACTTGTCTGATTTTAGATGTTCTATTGTTTTATTTCAGAGCTCTGTTTATTATGTCCAAAAGTGGATTCAAACCCCCACAGTTGAAAGATAGAAATAAATGGTAGGTTATTTGCTTTGTCTGAATGCGTTGGATGCGCATCACTTATGTACATATCAATTTCTTTAAGGTACTTTTCAGTAAAAAAAAAAATAGTTAAATTGCTTAATCATACAGCTTTAAAACTGATTTGATGATTTATAAAGATTAAATTTGTTTTATTTTAGGTCAACTGACTTTCAGAATTTTGTCAAAGTAGCTTTAACCAAAAATCCAAAGAGAAGGCCTAAGGCAGAGGTATTATTAGAGGTCAGTATATTTAGAATTCCATAAATTTGGTGTTCCTGAAGCTCACACGTGAGAAATATGTCCTAACATTAAAAAAGGGCCTGCGACCGGGGCTTAGTGGTAGCGTGTGCGCTTACTAAACTTAACCTGCTCTGATGTACCGTTCACCGGATCGAGTCCACCTGTCGACCATCAGGTATATGAGCAAGTAATCGTGGGGGTGATTTTTCGAAGTTTCTTCCCGGTTTTCCACCGTAATAAGGCTGATGCAGTGTGAAGTGGTCAATCCGTCGTCATATAAGTGAAATACCCTTGAATACGACGTTAAACCCCAAATAAAACAAACAAATCAAACTAACTTTAAAAAAAGAAACATTGTAATCTTGATATTATAGATATGGTTATGTGTACTGTTTAAGACAGCCTTAAACCCTAATCAAACAAAAAAACAAACAAATGATCGTCTTTCTTGTTTTATCGTGATTGTCCTGTATTTTCTCCATTGCAGCATGTGGCTTGAAGGGTTGTTTCCTTCACGTTGCACGGGTGTGCCTTCATTTGTGTAAAATGACCTTAAGCACACAGTTAAACACAAATCAAACTATTCTCTATATTGGTTTACTTATCTTTATAATAATATATTTAATTTCTTTTTAGCATGCATTCTTCCATGTACCATTGGGTCGTCATTTAACAAAGGAGCTATTGGAGAAAGCATATAACCCAGTAGAAGCCCAACATCCAGACAATGGAGAAAATGAGGAGGAAGGGGTGAGATTTTTTTAAAAAAATTTCCTTAAATTATTGGCTGCTCCCATTTTGACTGACAGCCATTTGTTTTCCCTGCTATTGACATGAAATACTGGAGTCTTTGACATATTTTATAAATGCAAGTTGAAAGACATTAAGTAGAAGCTAGGCGTTTGTTGTTTCTGATAATTGAGATGACTAAATCAATATTTTTTATTCAGATTAATTTTGCGACAAGCTGTTAGTTATGGCACGCCAAAGTGGAAAAAATGCAAGATTTATACATTTAACTCCAAAATATCAGCTTTTTACTCATAGAAACAAAAAACTAAATATATTTTAAAAAGTTAAACAAGAAATATTAATTCTATCCAAGTAAAGAATTTTTATCCAGACAAAATAAATTTTTATGGCCCAAGGATTTTATTTGCCTCAAGATCTTCATTGGGCCCGCGGCCGTGGCTCAGTGGTAGTGAGTGCGCTTCCTGAACTGAACATGTTCCTTTCGACCATCAGATATATGAATGAGTCACATGTTGTGACTCTGGCAATTGCTGGGATGGTTTTTACGAGGTTTCCTCCCGGTTTTCCACTGTAATAAGGCTGTGTACAGTATGAAGTGGACAATCCGTCGTCATATAAGTGAAATACCCTTGAGTACGACGTTAAACAC
>JARFOD010025155.1:0-10819 GCA_031763545.1 Mopalia muscosa
AGGGGGTGTCGTGTTGGACTACTGATCGCCCTTTTGTGTATCACACAGGTTTGAGTCAACCAGTGAGTCTGATGACTGAGGAAGTGAATGGACTCTGACTAACACGTGTAGGGGTGATTTTTATGCAGTTTAATTTCAGGTTTCCATTGGTGTTAAAGGCGGCGGATTATGAAGTGAACAATCCGTTTTCACATGAGTGAAATACCCTTTAGAGCGAAGCTAACCCCCTTTTAAATAATCAAACAATTGACAATTGTACATTATAAATAAGCCTGCATGGAATCGATTAAAGGAAGGTTCTATAACGATCAAGGAATTTCTGCTTACCAACTATTTGGACTCTGTAAATACAATTTTTATGTGATGTAATATGTGGAACTATTTCGCCTAGCTACTTAAAAATTTGTATGTTTGGCAGAACAAAAAAGTGGTAATAAAGTAATTTTAGCAAACAATGTTATATAATCCGTTATGTATTTTGCCATTGTTATCGTCTCTAATAATCATAAAGTGTCTTTTTATTGACACCAAAAGCAGTTTCACTTTCCCCCCACTCACTGTCCGTGCATGTGAAAAGGTTCTCGTTCTCGACATTGACTACAGATCAAAGCACGCATGAGGCCTTGTAAAGAATAAGCAGAAATTTTAGACCGGATTCTGGGCGCGAAACCCGCGGAAATTCCCACATTAATTTGCAGTTTATGAAGCAAGTCGTTTTGATTGTCACAATTGTTTAAAACTAAAGAGAAAAATTACAGGTAAATTTCCTTGATATCCGATTACAAATTATTAAATTGTAGTGATCGGTTCTCTTCTTCTCTGTTAGGATTCTAACAAGAAGTGGCGTTGACAGCTATGCACGCACGAATGCCTTTACATTGTGCACGACAATCGCGCTTTACCCCGTAGCGTGTCTTTCCTTCCGCGCCACGTGCGAGAATTCCCGTGATTACACCTGCACGCGGTGGCGGTTTAGCCTGCGCATGCTAATAACGCTTATGTAGGTGAGTGTAAGGCGTTAGTTTTAATTTGAATTCAAATCTGTTTTAACTAACAGTCATATATTTAACAGCGTGTGACCTCGCATCGAAAAGGTATTATACAATTAAGTAACTAAAGCGTATCTGTTTCAAGTGGCGTGTGTACAATAGGCCTACTCAATGAGGCGAAAAATAACAACTAGCAGTGTGAAACTCAATACAAATGAACCGGTGTTTGTCGGCAATTACAAGGTCAGTCGACGTGAGGTGATACGGCCGCGGATGTGTTGTTAATGTCCCTGATTTTGATCGCTCAATACCGCTGAAACATAAACTCGCCAACCACCATTCTCTCGACAAACCACTCACTTGAAGTATTTGAATCTCAAATGTCCGCATCCGGAAATTAAATTGTCTCTTAATAGCCACATTGACGGTTCGGGTTTTAATAATCACCGGCAAGGAACAGCTTAATCTGTAGTTTTGTAACAAGGGAAACAATCTGCAAAATATACGGCTGCTCTGCATGTAGAGAAACCGTGTTCACATGGAAAATCTATTGTTATAATCGCATAACTTTATAAAACAATAATATAATGTCCGTTGTGTTTAAGCCATGGGCCGAAAGAAACTAATGTTCGTTAAACCTGATAATACCTGAAGACCGGGTAACTGGACAATAATTAAAAAGATGGTGACCGATAAATGTGGGATATTCATTGAATAATTAACGATTTAGTTAACAGGAAAAATATCAAAATGAGGAGAAAGCGAGTGGATTATTTTGTGACTTAGACGTTGAAACATGAGAGGATTTCTTTAATAAAAAAATTATTTTGATAATTTTACGGCTAATGTGGTATTTTTTCATGGTTTACTCTTGGTTTTCCCTCAGAGCACCTGTAATTTAAAGTTATAATTAAGGGTGACGATTAATGTCTCCAATGAAAAATAAAATACCAAGTGTAAGGAAGTTATAGTTCGTCCGGATATATCTAGATCTCTTTACGGATTCATTGAATGACTGACTGATAAGTGTTTATTAACTCTAGGGCGGTTGTCCTCATTCCTAATCCGGCAGCTAGTTACGTCGGTACCTTGAATATACAGAAAATAAATCATGACTTCACCATTGTTATTTCAACAGACAATGTTTATGTACAATAATCTAGTCTACAAGATCTTTAGCTGAACTGTTACACGAGACGGTTGGCTTATAACGTTTGCACAAGATTTAAATCACCATTTATATTGTAATTACTTAAACCTTTCGAAGCAAAGATCGTTGACCTCCTGTATCACTCTTCAATAGATTAGTGGAAAGCAAACAAATGCTGAGCTCGGAAAACTCGGCCACCTGGTTTTGCGTCTATGCGAACAACAGTCTTGTTCAGTTTTCCATTATTTTGTCACGAGCTCCCAAGGCAACCGCCGCCAACTTTTTTGAAAGAGCAGACGACAGAAGTGATTCCCAAGCAGCCAAGCTGTCCACGGCTTCCTGACTTGAACGCCGCTCTTTGACTTTCAAGAAAGTTAAAAATTGACATTGTTTACCGAACGTCTGACACTGATCCAGTGACACGCGCGAATTTTCCTAGCATGTATTCTGCTCTTACAATTAACCACAGACTGTCGTCTGCTATCAACCACAGCTTGACCAAGATCGGAGGACATTTCCTTCCCTTTTTTAAGAGTTTTATTAAAGTATTTGTTTTGTTAAACAATTTATCTTATCCTGGCCAGTATACCTAGAGCAACCTAGTAAGGTATTAGTACTTCTTTTTAAACTTACGTCCAAGACTCATTTCTTTAGTTACATTATTATTATTTTTTTGATCGAGTGGTCTACGTTACAGGCATTTATTGAAGGCGATTCAGTGCCTGTATCCAAGGGTCGTGGATTTGATACCAGAACGAGTATCAACCTGAAAACATTTCTGAAATAGAAGCTGTTCAAAGAAAGCAGTATCGCAAAATAACGAAATTAAGGTTAATTCAAATAAGTTGAAATCACTCATATATATTATACTGTGATATATGCATTGTTTAGAAAAAGAGTAGATAATTTTATGATTACAAGTTGAACAGTAATCGCTTGCCATCTGTAATAAATGTATATTGTCAGCAGTTTGTTTGGAAAGTAGCAATGCTTTGTTAACTTAGCACTGGAGGAAGATAAACTTCGCAGCATTACCGAAACAGTTAGCATTGTATGGTTGTTCTACTGTCAGTTATAGTTTGAAAACATTTCCGTCATATAAGTGAAATACCCTAAAGCATGGCTTTAAACACCAATCAATAAATTCCATGAATTTTTTATTTTATTTTTTATTTGTTTGCTTGTTCTTTGCTTCGCCCTAACCACCAAGTGTGAAGCGAAATTATTGTACACCTTATAAATTTGAGTATTAACAGCAGTCTACGACATTATCTTATGAGGGCTAGCTTTAAAGGCTTTTTGTTCACTCGGTTACGCTGGGAATCCAACGTGTCTCCCACGCCATTAAAATTTACTCACGAGTAAACAACCAATAACAAATTTAAGTTTACTTCGAATATTTAAATAGATATTCCATTCCATGCATCGTTGATACTCTGTCTATGTGAAACTAGTTCCACATCCCTGTTAATTTTGTAATATATATTTTTGTAACCTGATTGACTTTTTTATCGTTGCTTTTGGTTGGAAGGGAAGCCTTGGCTTGCCCTGCAATAAATAAACGAACAATATGCTTTAATAATACAAACAAACACACCTTTGTTAACTTGATATACTACAATTGGCTGTATTTTTTTATAAACAGTTTTTCCCCTGCTTTATCACACGATATATAATTTCTAAACTGCGTATATTTTACGCTAGAGGGCGCTACCCTTAATAACTGAGAAGAAATGACGTGAATGGCGTTATTCTTGTGTAATAGGACTTTACATACTCTGGTTAAAGGTCTTGTAAAAATTGCGCTTGTTACAGACAGGTTTAGTCTTTACGACTGGAACCAAAACCTTTTCTTTGGAAGTAAAACCGAGAAATGTTAAACTTTAATTAACTCTTTCCAAGTATACAGATTGCCTACCCGGTGTATTCAGGAGTATTTTGTACACCTAGTTTATGTTAAATACACCAAGAGGCAGTCTAAATACTCACGAAAAATAATAGTCTGCTCTATGCTGTAACATAAAAATACACAAAATGTTAAATGTTAAACAAAAATTCCCATATTGGGTATAGGCAGGTCTGCATTATGCATCTCACAATGAAAGAAATGTATGTCACATAGGGTTTTTTTTTGCACCAAAGTTGGAAAACTTTTTTTCTTTAGATAAGCATTTCTTCAACTTATGACAGATCGAATACCTACATGTCCGTGCATTCGTTCTTAAGCTTGTATATCTAGATGAGGTCAATACATATTGGATTGTTCAAAAATAAATTTCATGTATTATCCGGTTTGTATCAATGTTCTTTCGGTGAAATTCATTCATCTAGTGTTTTATCAGTTCCCTGTTAATTGTGTTTTTGTGGGATTTTTATTTATATTATTAATGAAAGATTGTGTTTATTTAAACGAGTTCGACATCAAAATGAATGGTCTAAAGAGGGAAAATGAACGAATTTTCCGCTTTGACTTTCAAAAGATGTGAAATAAAATCCATCAGTTTACGTTTCATTGGTTTTTATGTTATTGGCAGGAAATGCGGGTGAAAATATGACGGGATATCGTTTATGATTGACTGGTCATCAAACTCGTGCCAATGGTAAACTAGCACGTAGAGCGAATTGATGTGGCGAATGGACTGATTGATACCGTGAGTTTGACGCGTCCTCGATCGAGTGTAATTCGCGAAATGCTCCAATCTGTATCTCTTCCTAATGAATTGCCCCGTTTCAGCTCGATAGAGGTTATTAAAAGTTGTTTCGCTTCTTATGAAAGGAATCATATTTGCGATTGAAGTTAAACTGATGCGAGTATTCTATATCCCTGCCGATGGCATTTTCCTAAATCACCCATCGTTCTGGCCATTTCTCCTCGAGCCTTTAAAGGGAATGTCTCTCTTTAATTTCGCCAGGCCCTTCGCCATTTGGGATCGTTTTACACTCTAAGATATGCTTTTGTCCATCAATCAAAAACATGGTTAACCAAATGAAAAATGACCCATACGAGGAGAGTGTATTGTTTCATCAACGTCAGAAGAATGACGATCTCCAAACAGGGCGGGGTTATTCGGCGCCTCAGAACGGTGATGAACGATTTCTGTCAACCTCTGGTAACCTCTGCCACTGTTTCACCTGCTAAACCTCGATATGTTGACTTGGGTACGTCAAAAAGACGCAAACGTTTCAATTAAATAAAGTGCAAAGATGTGTGACCCGCCATTTAACGTGTGGTGTCTCTCCAAGGCCATGGCCTTAGGCCGGACTTAAACGACAGAGTGTCTTTGATGCTCTCAGAAAAATTTCCATATTTGGCCCTTTCAAATTCTCTTATCTGCCAAGAAAGCCGTTGACGCTCGATCCAACAAATTACCAAATTGCCTGAAATTTCCCAGGAAACTAATTTGATATTTTCATCTCTAAGTAAAAGCAAAATTCACGATAATTTAATATGCAGCGAATTACCCTATGAATAAATTTACGCAATACAATAACAAAAGCGTTATTTCATCCTTGTTTGATTTTTGTCGGGGAAATGATACGACGATCGCGTCATCTCCGTTGAGTGAAATAACGATGAAAAGTGTTAATTGAAAGAGAACGTTAACCTCCGATTAATCAATCAAGGGACTCCTATAGAGATTGTGGTCAAAAGCATGCACGGCAAACTTGACCCGTGTTTACGTTACACTGACGGACGCTCGATTACGTTACGATTTACATTACGCCCAAAGTGGAACGTTTAACGCTAAATCAACAGCTACACCCTCTATTTATTAAAATTGAAGATTGTTGTCAAAAGCATCCCGGCTAACCTGACCGATGTAACGTTATACTGGCGGACGCTCTATTACCTAACGATTTACATTACACTAAAAGTGCAACGTTTAATGCTAAACCAACAAACAGTTACACCCTCTACCTATTAAAATCCATACAGTATGTCCCGTAAGCGCTGTAGACAGACTTAGGGAGGAAGTTTTTAAGTCTGTCTTCAAATATGTTGTTGAAACTAGAAAGTTTCCGATGTTCTTAATTTAAAGAGTTGTAGCTGAAGTTCAAATGATAAGTCTTTTGATCATGTTTTCTGTCCACATGGCATTTTTTTTTATTTTTTTTATGTATTTTGTCTTTTTGCGCATTTTTTCTTTTAGTGTATTTTGTCTTTTTGTGCATTTTTTCTTTTAGTGTATTTTTTTCTTTTTGTATAAATATTTTTTTCTTTTTCTTTTTCTTTTTATTTTTTTTGTCTTCTTTTTTTAATATATTTTTGTTGCTGTTCATGTATATTCATGCAAATAAAGTGAACAGAATTAAGAATATCTCATAGTTATGGCGCGAATATCCATAAGGATACAAGCACCAATATCACCAAACAACCAAACAACCAACCTGCGAGCGCTGTCACGGTCAAGTGACTTGTAACTCTGGAGGATCATTTATTTTCTAACAGAGATACCACTTAACAATTGCTGACTGTGCCTAAGTTGATTGTCGGAGTACATCACAATCAAATAATTCAAACACCCTTTTACATCCGATCACACTCATATCAAACAAAGAATTAGAATAAAAATACAGATTCAATTGGCAAATGCTCATGGAATTTATCAAAATTATTGTGAATAGACTCAATAAGTTTTAGATCAGGGTGATTTTAACTGAAGACACCCTTTTCTATGCCGTGGTTTAGTGGTAGCGTGTGCGCTTACCAAACTGGACCTGCTTCAATGTATCGTTCATCGGATCGAGTCCGCCTGTGAACCATCAGGTATATGAGCGAGCCACATGTTGTGGTTCCAGCAGTCGCGGGTGTGGTTTTAACGAGGTTTCCTCCTGGTTTTCCACGTAATACGGCTAGGTACTGTGTGAAATGGACAACCCGTCGTCATATATAAGTGAAATACCCTTGAGTACGACGCTAAACCCCAATCAAACCCTAGGGATCGGCAACGGAACATAATGTGTTCTTTATTATTCTCCTGTCTTCATTTAAGTGAAATACCTTTGAGTACGACATTACATCCAATCACAGAAACAAACAAACATATTTTTATTTGAAATGCAGCTCTGTTTACTGGACCATTTGCATCATAAATAAGGCTGGCTTTGCTTCAAAGACGGAATGCGCAGAAAACACAGTAAACTTTTATAGCATTTTAATAAAAACATAATTCCATAGCTAAGTCACTGAGAGAGCCTGATCTGATTATGTTTAACACTAAAAGTAATTGTATAGTTTTGCAGACAACTCACTATATTATGTTGATTAAACATTCGTTGTTTTGGAAAATCCTTAAGTTATCATCACTCCTGATGATGGTTTGGTCAATAAACCGAAACGTTGGGTCAAAATGAATTCATTATATTTCTTCGGAGTTGTTACTATACTTTATAACTAGTAAGTGGTAGTCATAATACTTAGAATACTTAACATACTGTTACATGTATATATAATCAAAACTTGATTAAAAAACAATCCTATCAAACTATGCTGGCCAGTTAAATGTTATAAGGGAAGTAGTAGCCATGTTGAACTATTTGTCTTATTCAGTTAATAACACCTGGAGACACATTCTACGCGTTCTTAGAATTTGTGACATTTTTGTCATTAAAGCAAATGATTTCAAAATAGTAACGGCTGAATGTGGCGTTAACCACTAACCAATCAATTAACAAAGAAAATTGCAAGGCTGCCATGCATATGTTTCTTTTCACCTTAAAATTGATTAGTACAATAAGTTGTATGGACAGTGTATGTATTTCCTGCATCAATGTTGATTGGGGGACCGGAACCCATCCATCTGACTCCATAGTTTCTCTCATGTTCGCCTTTGAAAACCCAAAATTAATTTAGAGCCTGCTTTATGTCAATCGTACTCTCGCGAGACTTTCTATAGTGAACGACACTAAGACTACTCTCGTATGCTATGCCAGGCCCTCGCGCATTATTTCCGCAAATATTTGGGGGAACGTATGCCACAGACCAGCAAATAAAATAAGTGCAAAACAAGATGGCCTGGGTATATCAACTACCATGTCAATGTCATGGAAGTAGGAAGTAGAATCAATTCTAATTTAGAATGGCTCTATGTTACATATGAAAATAGTTCTCAAATATTTACGTATGCATTCTTCACTTTCATTTTTGTCCTGCACTGATGATTGGGTGGAGGGAGATTCGGGAGATTTGGGACAAAATACATCGTCTTTTAAATGCACAGTTGTATTTTCCATCGATCGTACTATCATTCTGTGTTTTTATTCTTAATTAAGATAGCCCCGGGACCCGCAGCAGAGGCTTAGTGGTTAGCGAGTGTGCTTCCAAAAGCCTACTTCGATGTACCGTTCATGGTTTATGACCACAAGGTAAACCGTTTTGTCAGCATTTTCGATTTTGTGGTTTTCCCTTCTGACGTTGGGCAGATTGTATTTCGGAAAATTGTCCAGATTGAGCCGGTTCGTAAATCGAACCTGCAACCCGCAAGACCAGGAAACCTAAATACTAATCACCTAAATCTCTCAATAAATGCTATCCCATCAAAATAATAACCACAAAATAAAATAAAAAAGTAATTCAAAAGTTTAAATATATAAATGATCGATTTGACGCTAAAGTAACAGCTTCTCAGTAAGTGTCGTATCAACGTCTAATGATGTTTTTATTTTTAAATTAATTTAACTCTGGTTCTAATATTGCAGACTTATCGAAGATGACAAAGGAGCAAGAGAGTAGCAGTGTTTGAAACTGAAGACGAGGCAAAGAGGAGTAAAATCAGCGGGATGATGTCTGTATATCATTGGACTGTCCACGGATTCTCCCACGAGCCTACAGCGGAAAGCACAAATTGAAAAGTTAGCACACCGTATAATCGATTTACTAATTGATCAGGTAGGTGGAAAATACCTTTAGTCTTCACCCATCCCCGGGCAACGAAATCTGGCCTCACGATCGAAGTAATCGGGGTTAATCTGCCCCAATGAGTACTCCGTTAGAAGCAATGCTACGAACAAATTAATTTGCGAAACGAGTCAGAGAAATCAATTACAAAGCAATCGCATTTAGGAATTAAGTCGGAAAAATCCGCTAAGATTGGATCCTCGCGTCTCGAGCTTTGGACTTAAACTTCAAACGACGGGCGTGCTGATTTAATTGGTCAAAGCCGTCTCTTAAGTCTTCAAAAAGACATGGCGGAGAGCTATACGCAGTGTCATTTTTCAAATCCTGGTACATAATATTGCTGTAAATATAGACTCCCATAAAATCGATTTCTCGTCTGGCTTTTTTCACAGAAGGCCGGGAAGCTGATGCTTAAGTTCTTCGGTTTTTAATTTCAAGTATCTCACATGTTAAATTAATGGCTAGATTTTAACTTGTTTTTATTGCTTTTACCAGGAGTCTATTAATAAATTTCTGCTTTGACTAATTAAGCTTCCCTCAGAAGTTATTTTTCACATATTACATTGCATCCGTGATACTAAGATACGCCATACAAGTAAATACATATTTGACCAAATGTTTTCGAACTAATCAAAATCCCATATTTTAAAAATAATTGATTAATTTATTTATTTAATTATTTATCCGATGTTAGATCAATAGTATAAAATCCCAATACAGACCAAAGCCTTGAATCTAAAATCATATACTAGTAATCCGGCAATGAAAAAATTTTAAAAAATTATTATGTTTAATAGTGCACGATTTTTTCTCAACCAGGTGTACAATTATGGATATATAGGTGTAGAAATAGGAAATTTCAAAAGTTATGTACAATAAATACTGACATTTTTTTACCAGGATTCCTCCTCGTTCTCCATCGTAATAAGGCTTTGTACAGTGTGAAGTGGACAATCCATCGTCATATAAGTGAAATACCCTTGAGTACGACGTTAAACAGCAATCACACAAGCAATCATATTGTCCTGGTTCTTTCACAGCGAAGGAGAAACATGAAGCTATCTGTTTGTGTTGTCTGTGTGGTAAGTCCAGTAATTGTCTGTATTCGTCCTGTCTCGTCTTTGTTTTTGCCAGTGGCGTCATGGATGGTTTCCTTTACATATCGAACCAGAACGCCGCCATGACATTAATTTCCAAAAAGCGTAACACTTTTATATTTTTGATAGGGTTATTGTTACCAAATTGTATTGTTTTCTGTTATAAATACATCGCTCACCGTCATATCAGTGAAATGCCGCAAAATCGGTGTTAAACGCCAATATATCTGTCAGCCAATATATTCGTCACGTCATCATGGTTCTGAGTCCTCGGCTCTTTGCTATATTTTCGCAAAAAATACGAATTAGAGTGAAAACAGTTTATATTTTCGTAGTCTCTCACAAAACGAAGCGGCAACGAAAAAATCATTATTTTATCAGTATGTTTAGCTTCCGCCTATGCGGGCTCTCCAAAGACCATTTTGACTTTGTTTTTTTAAGCCGTTGCAGCAGTCACGTGTATGAAAGCAGGTGTTCAGTGGATACTAGTGATCAGTGATCGCGGTTGATTCGCTGAATAACCACAATAATCGCCATTTTGTTAGTGAAGTGCCGTTAAATCCGGTGTTAAACGCCAATAAATCTGCCAACCAACATATTTGTCTCGTCATATTGGTCCCTAGACCCCTTCTTTTTTTCTTTTTTTTTTTTTTGCTACAGTTTCGGGGGGGGGGGGGGGGGGGGG
>JARFOD010025166.1:0-10819 GCA_031763545.1 Mopalia muscosa
TATGAAAATGGAAATTAATGTATTGTATTACACACAAAAAGTTTTACTTATTTATAGAATATGGGTTTTGGGTGGTCAGCGACTTGGTTGTTTTCTTTCTCTTTTCTGCAATAAAAATGAAAATGAAATCTTACCAAAAAAAAAAAACACTGTTTAAATTATTTACATTTTTTTTTTATCTATTTCCAGGTGGCGCAGCAGTGTTGACGAGTTTAGTACGAGGTTTGAGTGTTGAATACGCCACAACGCTAGTTGTGATAATAATGGGAGCGTATACTTTAATTGGAGGCCTTGGGGCCACTTTCTATGTTTCATACTTCAACACAGCTATCATATATATAATAATGGTCATTTTCATTGCTAAAGTATATCATGATGCGGATAGTACTCAAAATCCACTAGGTAAGTTTTTTCCTTTTTCTTTGCCTTCGGTATTTAACCATAATGAAGTCAATTTACTGTATAAGAGAAGAAACAAATTGGTGAAAAATACATTAAAAAATCTTTCGAAAACCCTCAACCTAACACTTAACCTTACTCTAAACTCACCCTGAACGGAACAATTAAATTTGCGTAAAATTAAATTGATTACATGATGGATGTACCGATATGATATAGGCCATCATTTCCCATCATATCAAGCTTTTTTTTAGTACACACATTTTTTTTATTTGTTGAACACATTTTCTAGTTGTTAACACATTTGCTAGTTGTTAAACCCATTTTATAGATGTTGAACACATTTTCTAGTTGTTAAACACATTTTATTGTTGTTGAATAGCCAAGGCATTAAGCATTGATGTGCAGTACAGCAGGCCTGGTTATTACTTCAGCCTTTATGATACTGATGTCTCTGAACAGCGTAATGCATTAAATTTTCAGTTAAAGCCCCGGTTTCACTGGCCCGACTTCTCGGAATTGGCAATCATTCAAAAAGTCGGGTTATTCTCATTATTCGTATTATTCCTATAATTCGTATAACCTAAGATCTGAATGCCGCTCCCGAGTGTTATCCGAACCAGAACGGAATCGGTCCGGACTAATCAGCCGAATACGCTAACGAATAATCCGAATAGCATTCGGAATAATCCGAATACGCTCCCGAATGTGGTCCGAACCGGAACGGAATAGACCCGAATCATTTTGCTTTTTGGGCTATTCTAAAGCTGTTCCGATCAAAGTTTGACATGTCGAACTTTGATCCGAAGCCTACCGAATGATCATAATCACGCCCGAACACAAAGTGGCAATAAAGTAGGTCATCCGAATAGCTCCGAAAGTAATCCGAATAGCCTATTCGGATAAGAAGTCGGGCCAGTGAAACCGGGGCTTAACACAGATAAGCATAACTTAAATATCCCTGCTTTGACAGAGAAATAAGCATAGGAACAGTGTTTCTGCGCTGTTTATCATGATATTCTGAAGCCGGTGACACTATTTGAACAGGGATACATGCATTTGATTGGTTGTACAGAAAAAAAACCCACTAAGTCAATACTTATTTAGCATTAACTGATCTAGTGACATAAATACTGCAAGGTAATGGCGCGCATAGTTCTAATGACTTAAAACTGTATGCCCATCAATACTAATTTCCATTTGATTTGTCTATACGGTTTCTTCTTCGTTATGCCTTGGTATCTGTCCAACAGCCGAAAGGCATTAATCTTGGCTAGGTTAAATACCGAGCTTGTTGAGATGTCAGCTTTGCCCCGATAAGATATGGGACCAATCGTCTTGGGCTTAACTCATTGGACGACACCGCGGTGAACTTTGAACATAAAAGCAATGTAAATCGTTATATTCTCCGACCCGCTTATTAAGTGTTATTGATGGCATGCAAGTTTTATACGGCAGTGCGTTTAATGACTTGTCTTGATGTCTTTCAAGTGCGAAATCGGTTTTATCCGAAACACTGCCACAATTCACGGCACTAGTTCGGATGCCCGAAGCTCAGTTAAACCACATGTATCAATGGTTCATAATGGAAAGAAACCATTTCCATACAAAAATAATATTGCTTTTATATCAATACCTAAATAAACAAACGTTTGTTGTTTAAAACTTAGTATTGACACAAAGGATCAATAGCGATTGGCGAACGTTTATTGCATTTAGTTTTATCAGTCCATCAAGTAGAAGTATGCAACCTGCCATTATACCGTCTCAACCTGCATTGTGACCAGATCCGCGCTGATTGATGACAAAGCGCCACCTAGAGAGACATAGAGAAACATCGAAGGACATGAATTGGCTACGGAATCAGGGTATATCAAGCTAACTGACCCATAAGGCGTCAGTGGATTCTGAAATTAAAACTGCGCGAAACGAACGAGATCCACCATTTCTTGCCCAATGATTCATCTGACGCTATGAAAGTCCACTGAAAGTGGGACTGGGTAATGGGGGGTTTCATACTTCCAATTGATAGTCTTCTGGTTTTATTTTTTGGATTTCATTTTAGAGTTGATAAAAGTTGTAATTTCATTTTGTTTTTTCATTAGGTACGATTGATAAAATGTATAAATATGTGAGTTGTGGGGAGGGGCCGGAGACAAATGCTGAACACAGTTATTTGACCATTTTGTCTAACTCAGGACTAATGTTCGGAATAACCAACATTGTTGGTAAGTTCAAATTTGTGGCTGAGGTGACTCGGTTATCTAACATGACATTTCATCAGTTCCGCACAGAGCTTCGCAGAGCTAAAGGGTAACGGGAAGCATATTTCTTTGTGATGTTCTGTATTTGTGTCCGTCATCATATAAGTGAAATACCCTTGGGTACGACGTTAAACACCAATCAAACAAAGGAAACAAATCATATGTTCGATTTTGTTTTACAGAAAGTTACTTTTGAAAAGCTTTGATCGCTTTACATTGCGATGTAATGAGCGAACATACGGATTAAAACTATTTCAACGCCCCAACACAGAAAAATTTGGCTCCAATAGAACCCTTAAAGGTTCCTCAGGCATGGCTCTGGTGGAACCCTTGCTTGTTTTGTAGGGCACCCTCACAGAAACTGTTCTAAGGCTTTCTCTCTTTCTTATTATATCAAGAACTGTTTTTGTCTTAATGGTTCAATCGAACTGGTGCAAACTTTTCAAAATAAACATTTTTGTCGTAATGGTTACATATATATGGTTCCATATTTTCTAAAGAACGCTCAAAGCACCATTAATTCTAAGATTGAATAAAACATTGATTTATACTACATTTCAAATTTCATCGCTTTAAACCTATTGATAAAACTGATTCGGTTATGTTGTTTTTTTTTACGAAAAGTAATCCAGTTTTCATTGACAACGCATACAACTTTCAAGATCAAAGCTAAGAGCTATTTTTCTTTAAGTGTTCATTACTTGGTTGGTTTGTTGGTTACTTGGTTGGCTGTTTCGTTGATAGCTATTTTAGTGATTGGTCAGATGAATGCTCGGCTCGATAGCTGTTTTTTTGTTAGCACAATATATAGGGCTATTTCTCCGTGTTAGCCCTACCTTAGCCTATCTCCACCCGTGGGGAAGATTTGAGAAGTGATCCTCCGCTATCGCCGGATGGCTGGAATGACATTAAGTTTAAAGATAGCATTACATTGAATTACAGGTATAGGCATTGAGCAAATTGTTAATTACCCAAAACTTTCTTTACAGGTAACTTTGGAACAGTATTCGTGGACCAATCGTATTGGCAGAGTAGTGTGGCAGCTAAACCCAAAGAGGGCGTTTGGGGATTCCTCACTGGGGGGATAATCTGGTTTGCCGTGCCTTTCTCTCTCGCCACAACCTTAGGGTTAGCTTACACGGCTCTTGGCGTGCGCCAGGGTACACCACTCTTACAGGCAGCTGATGTAGACGCAGGTAAGCCGTTTCGCAGTAAGGACATATGCGAATGAACCAACACCACGACCAAATATAATGCCATTAAAATACTCGAAAGAGATTTCGCACCAAAGCGAGTCAATTTTCCTCTCCCACGTTCACATTTAATTTTATTCACGTGAGTTGCCAAGGAAACACTGTCTCATGATAACAAAAAAATATATACATATCAAATTCAATTTCATCTTTTAATTTTAGAGACAACATGTGTTGGTGGTGATGAACTGGTCCTGGATGTTAACAGTTTTGCAAATTCGTCTAACCTTTCAGTGACTTGCCTAAATTGCTACATCACTGCTGTATTGTAGCACAATTTTCATGTTGTTATGGTTTTACAGGTCTCGTACCCTGTGTCGTGGCTCAGCGTCTTCTGGGAAAACAAGGGGAACTACTCATGATGTTAATGATACTTATGGCCATTACATCTACTGGAGCTGCCGAAATCATTGCTGTCACGTCTATTTTAGTGTATGACGTCTATCAAATACACTTACGGGTAGGTCCATCTGGTGATGTAAGTCATTTAAGCGGTGTTCAGAATATAACTGGTGATTTAATACGCCTGTCTATTTAATTAGTAGTTTTACGTCGTACATGGAACTAATTCAAAGAAATCACTATAGACGTTCTTGGAAACAAACAGTGACAAGACAGGATAATTACAAGACACAAATGGAATCAAAAACTAATTTTGCTCTCAATATTTTGGAGGAGATGCAGGAGATGGCAAACCGAAATATTGAGATTAAAACGCGGTTTTCATTCTTCGGAGTTACCCTGGAGGCAGCAAAATAAATCGTTGAAATAATATTGCGATCAAATGAGCTTTTTATTCTTCGGAGTTACCCTGGAGACGACAACAACAACAAAAAATCGGTGAATTATTGCGATCAAAATGAGTATTTTATTCGTCGGAGTTACCCTGGAAACGTCACAATTAATCGGCAAAATATTGCGGTCAAAATGAGTCATGAATTATCCGGAGTTACCCTGGAGACAGTAAAATAAATCGGTGAAATTTTGAGATCAAAGCGAATTCGTACAACCTTTGGAGTTTCGTGTAAGATTGAAATATATATCGCCTTGCGATCAAAATCAGCCTCTTGTTTTCTGATCTTACGCTTTTTAGCGACAGTAGACATTTACCTTTTCTATGAATTGTATGCTATTGTGGGAAAGTCTTGCCATGCTGTCGTGGATAAAAACAATTGTGTTGAATAAAGATATGAATTGATAAAGACACTGTTTGTTGTAGCCGCCCTCTTGCTAAGGGAGGTTTTTTTGAAGAGTAGCAATGGCCTTTTCTTCAAAAATTTAAAAGTTGTGCCAAGTGTCAATAGTTGTTGAGGTACACCGTCGCTATGTAAGTGAAATACGCGGCTTCGGCGCCAAACATCAATCAATCAATCTGTCAATGTTTGTTGCAGCCTTTTCGTCACGTGACAGACTCCAATGGATGTGTACTCTGCGGGAAGGCCAGGGGTAGAATGGCAAATCCACGCGACAAGTGTGAATGTGTCAGTATGTCGTTCTGTGTTGACTGTGGCGAGGACGACGCGTAAGTAACGTTTCTCTTTAGTTAGAAAGATATATGCTTAAAGTGATATTTTAATCGGCAGTAACATTTTGCTTACATCACAAAGGATTCTGTCATAGATTTATAATTATTTTCAAAGGACTTTATTGACATTCTGCACATACAAATGATGGAAATAATTGTTGATGAGGCGGCGACCAGCGAAAATGCGTCCACTTTCTGACCAATGATCCTTACATGTTCCTCAATCTATAAGACAGTACATTCGTGACAATCTGTTCATGACATGTGCAGGCTCTCCTTACCGGAAATGTGCTTTAGGTCATATAAGCACGCATGTCGCTATCGCTACTGGGCACGTGAGCTCAATACGAATGCCTCGCGTCGGCTTCAATTAGCTTATACACGGTTGTCTTATGTGATGGTAAACAAAAAACACGTTAGAATGCAATTGACTGGTAGCCGTGCATGTTGATATGAATTTGGAATGTATTGATTCAGAAATGAAGCTAATATCATACATGAAATATATATACCGTTATACGGCTGTTTAGCTTTTAAGTGAGCATCACTACTATCCAATAGTCGTTTCACCCAATTTACTTTCAGAATTTGAAAATAACTACGAACGTCAACAAATAATAACCCACACAAGTTTTTTAATCACCAGTTCATGTTTTCCGTTTCATTTTTGAGGTTACTTAATCAATGGTGAAATAATCATTGTATGTTTTTGCTTATTTTTTTTACAGGTTGAGGGAAAGCTGCAAGCGAGTTCTTAAACCGGATTTCCGCTGCAAGACGCATGGGCAATACCGTACATACGTCATTTACCTGAGTCGCTTAAAGAACTGGTGTTTATTGTGGTCCACTCTCGCAATCTTTCCACTCACAATGATTCTATATATGGCTAAAGTACGTATACACTAGAAGAATTAGTAAACTCGTCTCTGTAAGTTTATCTTAAACATAAGGCCCGCGGCCGTGGCTCAGTGGTAGCGAGTGCGCTTCCTTAAACGAATATGCTGAGCGAGTCACATGTTGTGGCTCCGGCAGTCGCGGGGTGGTTTTTACGAGGTTTCCTCCCGGTTTTCCACCGTAATAAGGCAGTGTTCAATGTGAAGTGGACAATCCGTCGTCATATAAGTGAAATACCCTTGAGTACGACGTTAAACACCAATCAAACAAACAAACAAAGAAAATCTAGAACATAAGATGATTCATCGATTTTAATTAATATACATCCCTGTGCCTGTGTGATTCTTTATTGGAAATATACAGTAAAAGCCGAATAGATGTGCACAATCTTATTGACGCTGAATATTGTTTGGATTAAGACAATGAAACTATATATTAAAAGATTTTTGCTTTTATTGTCGTAATTAGCATTCTACTAGAGCTGACGGTATTATGTCGTCATGGTGATTAAGACCACCGTAGGCCATGGTCGCGTTGTGGAACAACATCAAGATCTAAGTTAGCTCCCCTATATAAGATGTTGTTTTTAGAATGGACACAATCCTCGGCCTAAAAGCAGCCGATGACGCCTGGGGTCTGAGTTGTTGGGAGTACTAAAATTTCACACTGAGTTGTATATAATAAATGCCTGTTGTTCGGATTTCACGCACTTGAACAAGTTCTTTTAGTGTAAGTTCCGGGTGGGCTTGTCCGGGCGAGGAATTCGCTTGCCAGTTCCTGCTTTTGAGTAATGTCCATAATCGTTTGTACATAACCATACCATTAACCCTTGTACAATAAAAATACTTTTTAGGGAAAATGGTCACTTTTTTGTGTCCTCTGGAGAAACCAGTCGACGCCGTTTAGTACAGAAGCCAAATATAAACAACAGTTCAGCTTAGAAATAAGCTGAGTTAGGTTTATTGGTTTCAAATGTATGTTAGACTTAACTTTTTATGGTCATAATTTTAGTAAATTTTTTAAAACTTTTTTATTGGGTTGAGACGCAGTACTTAAAGTTATGTCAAATATATGAAAGTGTACTCATTCACTTCTGCTTTGTTGTTATATTATTTTTCTTTTTTCAAGAGACGTTAGTGTGAGTTTTGAACGACTTTAAGAAGTGGAGTACCATAATTACACAATTTCTGGATAACCACTTCTTGTTTGTGATAGAACACAAGGTGTACTAAAGAAAAATAGGAGAGGGAGAAGCTATATACCAGTATAAAGTAAATGAATGAACAAGGACAGCAGCACTAATCATGCTACATCTGGTTTATTAAGTAGCATGCATGCATGTTTATCTTATATGAAATTCATACCAATAATTTGGTGTTTTTCTCATAGATTCCTTCTACATCCTTATATATCAACAAACTAATAGAATTTATTTTTCTTCATCGTTACCTCTATTTTAGCATGTCTATTTTATCGCATTATGGTGCCAGCACAGATAATTTCTTTCTTAACTCCAGACAGTATATCACTTAGGTAGTTACTTTGGAACTTAACCCTCTTATTATACACGTAGCATGTTAGATATCTTATATATGGTTATGGTCCACACTGTTCACTAGAACATTAGACCTTGTTTATTTCATTTCTTTATATATATATATTCTACCCTCTCCTATTTTCCTTTAGTCAATTCACACCAAATGACGATACAGGCATATGTATCGAACCGTTGTGTTATATCACAAAACAAGAAGTGGTTATTCAGAAACTGAATTATTATGTTACCCCACTTCTAAACTTATGTTTCCGTATGTGTTTAGCATGTTGGGCACACCCAGACTTATTATTGACATATCGAAAAAGAAGTTAACCGAAGTGAATACATCTCATGCCCTAAGTTTAATCTCCATAATAATACATTATTCGACAGTTTCAATACCAGTGAGATTAGTTTATTTAAAAAAAAAAGTTTTGGTATAAATTTCTATAAATTTCACCTACTTATGGAATGGTCTGTAATATGTATTTTATTGTTCTTTTCTCCTTCAAAAAAGAGAGCCTTTGGTCGTGACTTAGTGGTTACCGTGTGCGCTTACTAATCCTACTTCAATGTATCTTCACTGGAACGAGTCCATCTGTCGACCATTAAATATATGAGTGAGTCCCATCGTGGTATGGATTTACCAGTTTTCCTCTCAGTCTTCCACAGCCACTAGTCAAGGAAAAGTGTGAAGTGGACAGTCCATTGCCATATAAGCGAAATACCGAGCAAGAGCTCTGGCGGAGGGAGGGAGCAGTCGGACTAGACAAAAAGTTGATTATCCAGAAATTGTATAATTAAGAGAAATTAATGATCATTATCATGATTTAAAATTCCATGCTGGAGACTGATTCACGCCAGAGCAGTGACGTACGTACTGTACCTAATAGTTACGGTACTGCTTTAACGTAAATCATCTTTCTCAATGAACACGTGAATAATTCCAATGATGATAATAATGCTTCATTTTTCTGGGATATCAATGCGGACAGCACAGTCGCTGCAAACAATAGCGATGAACCGATTTTCGAGCTGACCAAGTGAGAAACAGTAGTGTTGTTTATCCCTCTATTCTATATCCATTATTTCTCTTGAGAAAAATCGGAAACTGCTATTTGTACTCAGTTCTTTTTATTTGTTGTAGTTGAGCCTAGGCTGGGTGTACCTGTTTATGGGTGTTTTAATTGGTTCGGCAGTTATACCCATTACCTTAGCAATGTGCTGGGGACGAATGAATAGATATGGAATGGTAAGTGGAGCGCTAGGGGGTGTTCTGTGCTCAGTTATCACGTGGTTAATATCAGCCTCCACGTTGGAAGGAGGACTGTCAAATTTTTTGGAAAATACAGGTATGTCTAATGTTGTTCTTTTACAAAGTAAATAAAGCAGACTACAGTCTTAGAAATATTGATTCTTTGGGGATTCTTTAGAAAAGACAGAACCATAAAACCATTTATATGGAACCGTTACAACAAAAATGGTTCTTTGATATAATAAGGAAGAGATTTATACTCAGAACAGTTATTGTGAGGGTTCCATACAGAACCATCAAAGGTTCCATCAGAGCTATTACTGAAAAACCTTAAAAGGTTCCATTATAGAGCCATATTTTTCTAAGAGTATAGCAAGGTGCGTCTGATATTTCAGTTGTCTTTATGTATCTAAATGAAATTTTGTCAAAGTATGGATTTCGGGATGTGTGATGTTGCTATTCTCTGAAGCTATTTAAACAAAAAGAGTATAATTGCTAGGTACAGTTTTGGAATCATTGCCTTAATTCCCCCTAACTGTTTCTCTATAAGAAATCTAAAAATAGTTTTGTATTTTGAACCTAACTATGAGACTTAACAATAAGCAGATATCATATCTCTTTAGAGTGTGTTTTTTTTTCTTCTCATTGTCTCAGGGATTTAGGATTTTGAGATTTTTGTAATAACAATAGTTTTCTCACACTGTCTCCATTGAGGCACACCTTTAAAGTACCAGGGTGGATATTCACATTCATCGTTTGTTCGTCGTTCATATTATTCTTACTGTGTAGCCGCTATTTTTTAACATATTTTGATATCTACCTTTGCCTGGATTTGTTTAATGTGATAAGCATGCTGTACTGAAGCTAGTTTAAAATAAGTACTACACCCTCAAAATAATGTTTTCTGGGGGTTCTCTAGACAAAGAGGGTGGTTGTATGTGTAACGATTACGACATAAACGGTCTTTTGATATAGTGAAAAAGCGGTAAATATTTGGGGCTGTTGCTGTGAGAGGTCCATACAAAACCATTAAGGGATCCTTCAGAGCCATGACCTAAGAACTTTAATGAGTTCCATACGAGCCATATATTTATAAGAGTGTACTGTTAGGCTGAGTTCATATAGGAGTACGGTATACGGTTGATGGTATTCGCTATAGGCTATTCTGTATTCGCTATATGCTATGCGGGCACGGCGAGTCACATAGGGTAGAACGTGCGCCCTACTCGAGCCTTTGGCGCCGATCAAATGGACACTTCCGACTAAGAAGATTTGGCATCTGTCGAACTTTTTCGATGGCTGTGTACTCATCCATCGTTGGCTCCCTGTTAAAAAAATCATTTGGTTGATAGTATAACATATACATATGAATGCATGTGTTATGCAATTGCAATAAAATGAGAACAGAGGAGTCCTATTGCTTCTAATTTAACCTATTCGACGCAATAAATTGTTTATAAATCTTGACAGAGGAAATTTGATAACACCTATACACACGAATTGCAGCGGTCACATCCAAATATGACAGTATACACTGCCCTAAAATCGAAAGCGCACGAATCCCATTATACTATATACTCTACTATACGCATGTATACGGCATTTTCTAATAGTGCCCTCTTATATGACCCGGTATTATGAAATTACCTTGTTCGATTTAAGGTATCCGCGTGCCCTGCAAAACGTGCACCG
>JARFOD010025177.1:0-10819 GCA_031763545.1 Mopalia muscosa
GTGTTTAACGTCGTATCAAGGGTATTTCACTTATATTACGAGGGAAAACCGAGAGAAAACCTAGTAATAGTCACCCCGCAATTGCCGGAGCCACAACACGTGACTCGCTCATATACCTGATTGTCGACAGGCAGACTCAATCCAGTGAATGGTAAATCAAGGCAGGTTCAGTTTAGGAAGCGCACTCACTACCACTAAGCCATGGTCATGGGCCCCACCACAACTTGAATTTGTGGATAATCTTGTGTACATTGAGTCATGACCCAAAACTTGACCGTCGAAAGGCTGACTCGAACCTGTGAATGGTAAATCGAAGCATGTTCAGTTCAGGAAGTGCACTTGCTACCACTGAGCCACGGGCCGACATTGTCAAAGTAGTGCATTACAAAGTAACAAATTTACATGGTCACTAAATATAATCAAATTACAGGAATGTAATCAAGTATCACTAAAATAAACAAAAATAATTGATATAATTAATATTTCAAATTGTTGAAAAAAAAGTTTGTGCATTTAATAAAGTTTGATGAACTCCTCTTCATGAGCCTCAGTATTTTCTAGGAACTTGGTGAGATGAGGTGAGATGTCTGGGTGCATGTTATTGCTCCGCCCATAAAATATTTTGCAAGATCTATTGCATACTAAAAGTACATTGACTAAAACATCAACCCCAACTGACCAGAATCGCCATTCGGCCAACTGATTTCTCATTGGCTGAAAGGTTGATTAGTGATAGATTTGAACTACTTTGATTGACATTTCAAAGATTTAACAATTAAAAACCCCAAGAAAATGCACTGATCAGCAGCTTGCTAAAGTAGTACTTGATAAACCCAGTAGTCTCAGCCCACGGCACCACAGTGAAGGCAGGGATGGTTTGTGTACTGAGCTACCGATCAGTCAACAAGGTACCCAAGTCTATTTAAAACATAGTTCTAACTGATCAGTTGACATTTATAAGCTAATTTGCAAAACCAAGTAAATTGTATGTTGAACACAGTTGATAATTGACTATTAATAACGCAGGCCTAATGATCATTTTAATCAAATGTATCCAGTTATGACTGTAATTTGTACCAGTCCATGGAAGGAGCTTCATGGTAATAACCGCATGTTCGTCAGAATTTGTTCCATTGAATTACTAGTCTGGGCGTCTCGTGCTGATGACGAACAGGGGCCAAGTTCAGAACCTATTAGCATAACAATAAAACATGTTTACCTTTTGCTGTCGAGTGATTTATTGCCAAATGCTATAAATTTGCATATTTTTTTTCAAATGTCGAAGCAACACATATTTTTTGCTGAAGCCAATATTTTAATTGCAAGGGCTGATGTTTAATAACCAATAGGCTACAAGACTAAAGCAAATATGTCCAATCTTGAGCTACATGTAAACGTGGAAAGCCATTTGAAATCAATCAAAGGTGAAAGGGTTTCTGCTGAGAAATGATTGATGTTACATGAATATACGATTATGGATGTCTGACTGGTCGTCTTATGGATGTTTGACTGGGGTTTAATGTCGTACTCAAGGGTGTTTCACTTATATGACGATGTGCCAGCCCAATGGGTGAAGGAAACCCACCCCGACACCACTGACAACAAACAGAGACAAGATGGGGCAAATACAGAACGCGATACAGACACCACAAACAGATCGGCTTCCTGTTCCCCTTAAGCTCTGAGAGCACCAGGGCAACATGAAGCTCCTTCCAACCGCCCGCAGCAGTATTTAGAGGCATGCAACAGTATTTTGCGGTGCTACAGGGACAAATTAGTGTTACTTTCATCAACTATGATGGATAAGTAACGTCATGATACCTGTATAACTGTCAGGGCAGATAGCCTCGATACTTGCAAGACACAAGCTCATGGCAAACTGGTGAAATATAGACAATGGTTTAACTCTGTGTTTAACTGATCCAAAAGGTGCACCTATATGTATTCAGATATCGTTTGCATAAAGCTACAAATAAGGTGAACACATGTGAACACCATACAGATTGAATGATTTGTGTTTTACGCCATGCTTGACAGTATTTCACTTAAACTACGATGGTGTATTCCAACAATAATTGACACTAGCACAACCATGATGTGAAGCATTTCCATAATGTTGGAAAGTTAATTTTCCTCCAGTGCTAAGTCATGACAGCATTGATACGCTTCAAACAAACTGCCCTTGGCCAGAGGGTAACACAATACATCTTTATATAAAATAAATGTGCATTTCAAATGATATATATCATAAAACATACCATCTAATGTAAGTTTCCTCCAATAATTCTCTTTCCCTCCTAGGTAGGCAGGTGTCTCATCTAAGTTTGCCAGATACTAACAAAACATATCACAATTTTCATGTTAATTATGATTTAAAGAGAACTCAGTTCCAGTTCACATCTTTGATAACTTATACAACATACGATATTGTGGGAGAATAAGAAAAAAACCCAAAACTTGATTCTGGGATAAAAATTCCCGCACTAGTGATGGAAAAATCATCCCAACGCATTCCCATATAATTTTTATAACATACAGCAATTAACATGATGTACAACATTTTGGAATAGGACAATGCCAATTTAGTTTGTTTGTTTAATTGATTGGGGTTTAACATCGTACTCAAGTATTTCACTTATATGATGACAGATTGTCCACTTCACACTGCTCCTTGCTTAATAACAGTGGAAAACCAAGAGAAAAATTTTCAGAAAAACAACGCCTGTGATTGCCGCAGGCACATTGTGTGACTCACTCATATATCTGATGATGGGTTGACTCAAAAATGTGCACAGTAACTCGAAGTAGGATTATTAAAGGCACTTGTACTAAGCCATGGCTGCGGGTCCCCTGGCAATTTAGTTTGTTCGTTTGTTTGTTTGATAGGGGTTTAATGTGGTTCTCAAGGGTATTTCACTTATATGACGACGGACACAAATGCAGAACATCACAAACAAATCTGCTTCCCGTTACTCTATAGCTCTGCGAACACCAGGGCAACAGAAAGCAACCTCTTTTTTCACCTCTTACGATTGACCGAGGAAGCTATTCTGCAGGGCCATGGCCCACCTGCTCCCTCATGGGGCCCCTGGCAATTTATAGAATGAGAACAAATTGAGCAGCCAGGGTCAGGGAAACAAACCTGCATGTAATCTTTGAGTGTCGTGACATCCACCTCGTCTGTGATTTTAAACTGTTTCTGGTGAATGTTATCTTGTAAGATTTGGTCATAGAAGAGTCGATTGCCCATCTGTCTCAGAGAATCCTCGGCAGCCTGGAAAACAGATCAACAATATGAACAACGGATGAATATTTAATAAGGCCATCCAAAATAACATATATTTCTAAAAGCAATCACACTGGCACAGGGATGTAGATCAATTAAAATCGAAAAGTCATCTTATGTTCTAGCTAACTCCCAGAGACAAGTTTCTTAATAAACCTTAATCTTGAGTTGTGTTATGGGTAACCTACAGACATCTCGACAGAAGGTAATGACCATAAATATGGTGTATAAAATAGTGTTAAAAAATGTAGCTAACAAGAGAGTTTGCATGGGTTATGAATAAATCAGCCTACATATAAGTATTTCCGATATACAGGGATTAATAATGAATATGCCTGGGAAAGAGAATGGGTTATAACCTGTCTAATACAGAGGGAAGTTTCGCCTTAACCAGAAGGTCCTTTAGAATTTTGTTTCTCTTGTATGCTATAATGGGTCTTTGTGGGAGAGGAGAAGACATTATATATATATACTTTAATTTTTAGTTCTGGGTTAGGGTTAATACTTAACCTAACCTAAAAACTAACCCTTCTAGTTACCCTAAATAACAACAAGAAACCTAACCCTAAACTAAACCTGAACCTGACATTGAAATTCCCGTCATATCTTATATAAACCCCTTTGCGTGTAAACAATAGGCCTAAGAGTCACTGGTCCTTCGGAGGAAATTATAGGTCAGCAAGCATGCGCGATAAAGCAACCTGAGTGATTTGACAACCGCTACTTGATTCATATTTCCACATTTCAATGAGGCTACTGGGCAATTTATGACCGCTTTTGACATGTGAAATGTCTGAGTAAGTCAAGTGTACTAAACAGAGTGGGACAGTTTTTAATTCAACACATAATATTAGCCGTTTTGTTTAAAAAAAAATATTTAAGAAAATACACGTCCTGTTCACTCACTCGCTGGATAAAGCTATATATTGTGATAGAGATACAGAACTCTGCCCCTGATGTTATGCCTACTGGTAAATGAACGGTGAATGAATTCATCTCGTACACATCTTTGCTCATGACACTCAATAATTATCTAGTACATTGTGCCAACACTTCTCAAACAACTATAATAACACACACATAGTTAGGACTTCATTATATTTAGGTCTGTCAGAATTACAATCGTATCATAGGTGGTTACACAGAATAAATCACTCCTTCATTCAGATTGATCCTTCCACTCCCCATTGCGAAAACCTTATCCTGTTCATTGAGCTGTCCGCCTAGGAGGGAAGTCCAGCTTTTCCTTTGCTAAGACACGGATTTTCACTCAGTCAACAGCTTGATCAGTCTACCGTCATACGTAAAGATATGGCCCGCCTCGGAGTCGTTAAAACATACATACCATACTCGCAAACCTTTCACACAAAGCCACGCTACTTCATTCAACACAGGCATATATGTGTGAAGGGGTAGATTTGACCTCCTATCCTGCCATTGGTCAGTATTTAAGGTAACTAGGTCGCATGTCATCATTTCTCAGCTCTCAATCATTGAAGCCTCACTGCCATATTTGGCTTAATCATTCACAAACGAAGGCGGGAACAATGACGTCGCTTGTGAGCCGTGTATTCTGATTGGCTGAACTCATATTCTTTTCCTATCAATCATGTCGAAGTATATAAAGCTTGTTGGCGCCTGCTCTGAAAAGCCCGAGTCTATACATACAGTGTCCTCGAAAATAAGAAATTCTGACAGAAACGGACCGCTCGGGCTTTACTTGGATACATTAAGACTAAGAGAAGAACCATGAGAGCTTTCCGTGAACTTGACCTGTTGTGTTTTCAGAGATATGGATGTGTTATTTGATTGAGTTTGTTGTTGAGGGGCGGGCTATCGACCTGTCTCTGCAAAGAGGGCCACTGTTACGACAAAGCCAACACGGAAAGTGTATCAGCGAAACCTACGTTCTACAAGTGGCTGTTTTAAGTAAACCTGTTAACTATACGGATAGAGAGCGGGTGTGTAGTTTTCCTAACGTCATACAGCAATTGTCACCCGATGCCTTGCTTAGGAAGCATTATATCGACCATGGGTGATATGTATGGGCCAGAATTGTTACATAGAGACTTGTGTGCGAACGAACGAATTTTACTCGTGGACTGTCGTACCTGTAGTGAATACGCTAAGTCACATATCATGGGGGCTGTAAACGTTACCCTGCCCAGTCTCATGTTAAAACGACTGAAGAAAGGCACACTTAACATAACATGTGTTATACAAAATAACGTGGCGAAGGAAAAATTTACAAAAAGTTATAAAACTCATTTACTCGTGTTGTACGATGATTGTACTACAGACATTGCTGCCAACCCTTCCGGTGTGTTGAATTTACTCCTTAAACAACTGAAAGGAGACGGTTGCGAGGTGAAGTTCCTCCTTGGTATGTATTCTTGGTTATCAGTACAATTAACTTTTTAAACAACTCATAAGACAGCTGATGAATTAATTTCGACTTAACTATCCCTTTATCCATTAAACCATCAATAGTAATAATTTTAACAATATGTATAACGGGTTTATTGAACAGCATAGCAGTTGTTATTTTAATTACACCGCTGTACATGCTAGATATTTTGTTTGCTTTCATGGTCATCAATAAATATAGTATTGCCTGTGGACTTTGGCAAGTGTCCAAGCGGTTTATATAGGGACATGAATGTGTGTATTGAATAGTTGTGCATGAATGACATTGGGTTAATGCCATCCCATTGTAAAGCCGTATCCCAGGCGATCCAAGCTACTTTTTCTTTAATGAATAATATAAGGCGTCTAGGTATACAACTGGAGGCAACTATTATAGGCGAGATAATCCGACATTCAAACACTTTATTCCTTTCTGATACCATGTTTTATGTGCCAAAATGTACTTGTATTACATACAGTATGTGCTAAACTTTCCCTACTTTACGAAATAATTGCCGTTGATGTTGTGTTTTTACAACTGACACGCTTATATGCTGTGCTCTAATTCCCTCCCCACCGGAAGCCGCCATGTCCCCCCTCCCCCTCCCTAGCCTTTTGACCGTAAAATAAATCTCCCGTTTCCGGTCTAATGAGACGAGAGTTGGCAGATAGCCAAGAATTTTGACGATAAAGCTGTCGGGTCGGAGGTCAATTGCGAGTGATTGACAAACGGGGCGGGGCTAAGTGGAGGTTTGGGGCACTATAAGGGACTTTGCTATCAAATGATTACACAGCAAATATGTATTTATCACGTTTTATCTGAGCTAATATGATAAACTTGCTGTTTACAATCCCCCCCCCCCCCCTCCCGTCGTCTTGATTTATCTACAACCATTCGTTATATGAGTAGGCCCAATACATATCAAATTTCAAATAACATTTTTTCATTATCATGACTGTAATAATGAAGTGCACTATGACATGTAACCTTTGACCTTTGACATGTCGACAGTAAATCATTACACATTTAAATTTAACAGGATAAATTCCGTTTACTATAAGATATATCAGACGATAGTCTACAAGTAGTTGTTTACAATCTTAAGACCTAAACAAACTGCTGACTATGTCAGTGGAAAATTACCACAAAACTGCGGCGTTTAAAATCTGTATTATCACTGGATATCTTTTCAAGAGTGTTGTTATTATCACACTAAAGTCATATAATACGGTATACCAATCAGGTAGAACAACAATATCAATATAATAGAAGAGATTAGGCGCGAGTCCAAACAAAGTGCGGACTCTATGATCGCTATCACTACATATGTTGTCCTACTGGACCTAATTTGTTTTAGAGGGCTGTCTAACAACACGCATGAGTATATCACATCTGTAAACATCCGATATTCAATCTGAGAAAATATATACTATATATAAAGAACTAAAGAATGTGTGTCCAATTGTTATGTAAGATGTCCCTGTATCGGCTTACGTTTATAATACACCACGCTTCACCTACTTGAATATGTCAGACCGATATGTTGACAATGAGAAAAGACGAAGAATGGCGTTTGTGAGTATAATGGGCGCCGACGATATTCTTTGTCTCTTTTACCATTTTAAAAAAACTGACAACGAAACGAAAGCGCCAGAGCCACTCGACCATGATAACACATCGATCCTTCAATTTCAGTCCTCAGAATATATACTATACTCTTTCCTTCGGTCAGATTATTAAAGATTTCCTACAATAGAAATAGTGGTTTGCCCAGAGCTCCCGTCCGTAGAAACATATATATACGACGGCTAGAATTACACCCCATCTGGTTTAGATCTGTCAAGCCAAGTGTCGCTGGCAGTCTCGTTTTTGTATAATTATTTAAACAGTAGCTGCATAACTGTATTTATGTAGTTTATCTTAATTGTTTCAACAGGTGGTTTCTCAACGTTTGAGGAACGGTTTCCAGAGTATTGTGTTTCCCACGAGGACCAGGAGTCTGACATTCTAGGCCTTTGCAACCTTAAGATAACCGACCAATCAGGGGAATATTCAGAAGGAAGATGTAGCGATAGTGCTACTCCGCCTCACCTCTCTCCGTTCCCTGTCCAGGTCCTCCCGAATCTGTACCTCGGAAATGCCCGGAACTCCGCGGACATCTCACAACTAAAAGAATACGGGATCAGATATATCTTAAACGTTACCCCAAATGTGCCGAATTTATTCGAAACGGACATGTCTTTCAAATACATGCAGATTCCAATAAGTGATCACTGGTCACAAAACTTAAGCAGCTTTTTCCCAGAAGCCATTGCGTTTATCGGTGAGTATTTGGCTCTTACCTTTGTGAATTTTAATGTAAATAACTACACAACAAACACATATTTGTACAACCTGGGGTCGAATCCCGGTAGAAGCAAGCGAACTTGTCTTCCTCTACAATAAAAATATATGCAACTCTCCGACTTTTTTGAACGAGCCAAAAATTATGTTTGAGAGCTTAGGGAGAGCACGAAGTCGATGGGTTTGTAAGTATAAAGTGTATAGTGCACCTTGAGTTTGGCCTGTCGTGTCTTCGTTTATAGTTAGTAATAGCTACATTCAGGGTGGGTTATTTAACCTTTGATCTTGGATGCCGTTATCCGAGACACATTTATTGATTTATTATCATTAATACATTTCCAAACTTGTTATGAAAATTACTTTAACAGTATGCTATGTCACTGTTCATGGACATACAGATATTGAGTTTTTTTACTTACATGGTGAATTTCATGGTGAAACCTTTCAATTATTTAATGCCCAACTATTCATTTGTATCATACTTCAACATAAGAAATGGAGTCTGATTTGAGTTTTTAAAAAGTGATGCATTAAAGTGATGTCTCAAATTGAGTTTATTCACCAGCTTAGCTATCCATTTAGGGTAGTTAAACTGAACTTCTTGGAACCCCTGTTTATATCATCTGATATCGGTGAATTCGAGTAAACTCAAGCCTCGGTGCTTTTTCTTCCAGTTAACAATCCCGTGTAACACTAGACTGACAGCTTAATCCACTTTATATAGGGGGTTTTCCAACAGGTCATCACGACTGACAAGCCTCAATTCACATATGTAAACATGTTTGAATGAACCGCAGTAGCTCAATGTTGAAATGCGACCCGGTCAAGTAGGATGTGTGGAGTGAAAATGGCCGCTGTCCAGACACTCCTAGAACGCATATTTACATAGCAGCGTGAAAGCAACATAGATTAACGTTGACATTTAAGCCGTCGACACTTCTACATACAAAAAAAAAAAACCCAAAAAAACGTGATTGAAATCCAGTCCCATACACAGTTATTAACATTGAGGGTTATTCATCTGTAATTTTCGATTGTATAATAATTGAACTTGTGTGTATTACTCATCACGGACTTGTGGAGCATATTATACATTACAACCATTTTGAGTTGACAGATGCGTTTTTCAAACAGCTGAACATACGTTTCGTTTATTGTTTGAATGAATCATGTAACATCCATATGAACAGTAATGAAACAAATACCGCACCAAGCCAACTGTCACCCTGTCGAAGTGTCACGGTGTAAGGCCCTTCTAACAGTATTGTAAATACAATTCCCATTCACTGCTATTAGTAGTATTTTGATGTTGCCCAGGGGCCGGTTGCTCGAAGCCCTATTAAATTTAAACCTCTATTAGATGACGTCACGCCATGTTGTAGGTCTATCTCTAACCCGGTATTAGTGATTTAATATGGTGTTAGCGACTAATACTCTTTCGAGCAACTCAGCCCAGCCTAATGACGTTTGCCCAATTTGGGGCTAACAGTCTGATGTGTTATATATAGTGCTTAACACAGAGAAAAGGCAAATGTGCATGCCTTCACCAAGAAAGCGTTAAATATAAATGCTCAGTTCAAAAGCTAATCTTCCTACACAGCTGATAACAGGAATAAACTTCGAAACATAATTCTACTACTTCTGGGCAGATCGATTTGATGGATAGTGCAGGTCTCCAGGCCCACTGCCATGGAGGAAGGGGAAGGGGCAGCCGGGGCACTGTCCCGGGACCAATGACTTTAGGGAGCCCACAAGCTAAAAGAGGAAAAACGGGTTGCACCTTGAGCAAGGCAAATAAAATAAAATGTTTGCTTTCATGAATATGTGAATGTCAATGCCGTGTGGTGGATATAACATGAAGATATGATATTCTTCATACATACACTCTTCATAGGTTCAGGAAGGGGTCCACTAATGACTTTTATAGGGCGCTTGACGATGTATTTGAAGAGGGGGAGAGTTTCCTTTTGCCCTGGGGCTCAACAATTCTCTTTGCTACCATGCAGGTCTCTATATCTTCTTTGTTGTTCTTGCAAGTACAGCAGCTGGGATTCTTGGTTCTGGGTTAGAGTCAATACTAAACCTTAGCCTTACTGTAACCATGAAACTAACAATACAGTTGACGTCATATCTTAAATGACTTAATTAACCCTTTCATTCCCTCTTAAATGAGTTTCGCAATAAGGGTTGAACAAAAAACAGGATGCATTTTCACAAATTGCTGACACAATCATTATGCACATGGAAATATACATTTGGCACATGTAGACCAAAGGTACACAAGATACTTGAATAGCTTTAATGCTTTATTGAATCCAACGTCAACGGTCTTTTTAATGCAAAGTAGTCTCACATTTAGAGTGCTTCTTAAAATTCAAGTTAAATACAAAATCCGACAGTTTTATGTTTATTTAACTAAATCATTGTGTGATTAAATACGAAGCCGATACAGGTGTATAGCTTTGTTCTTACTGCCACGAACACAACATTACAATCTTAACCTACCTGACGTTTGCCCTGTCGGTCACAATACCAGGACGATTACATAGGTACCGGATGTTCTTTGAAACAGATGTAGGCCTATCGTTCTATCAGCCCACATTATTGTTCTATGTTCATGTCATCATCACGTTCTACCCTGTGTGGGAATGTTTGCACGGGAACAATGGTGGGAATTCCTACATTGGAGTATATATACTTGGATGAGGTGAGATGACCAAATCAGTGGAACGTACCAACCCTGAAGATAGGACTAACTGTTATACCACCCGGTCATCGGACAA
>JARFOD010025188.1:0-24407 GCA_031763545.1 Mopalia muscosa
TATTTTGTCCTCTAGTTTAGAGCTCACACCCAAAGCAATACAACAATTGGTATGGGTAACGCACTGAGAAAAAATATCATTTGAATTCATTCCCGACCAGACGGTGAACTTAATGTGCGTGTTTGGGGTTCACGCAACACCCACTAGAGGGACTCTTCTAGATGGTTACGTCCCCCAGATCAGGAATGGAATTTTTCTCGTATTTAGCGGGAAAATTTTTGGCAATTGTCACTCATTGCCGGGAAAAAAACATTTTTTCAAGCCGTGGTTGTAGAATTTAATTAGAAAGTAAGAATGCCCGAGAGCTATTTGTAGTCTGAGAAGACTGCTCAGGTACAGGTGTTGATGTGATTGATTGCCACTTCAGTTGATAAACTTTCTCTCCAGTTTGTTTGAAGTTTGTCTTGCTATCCATACTCTAATTTATTTGCTTATGTATTAACTAGTGGTAATATTAAATAATAATGTCATTTTTTTCTCCAGGTTACAAGTGTTATTGGACCTGAACGGAATGGACTGTAACCTGTTATTACCTGTACAGAATGGCCTCTCTGTACAGGTAAAACACTAAGTTTAACTTAAGAAAGGTTGAACCTAATTTATATACCTTGTGTTAGATCTAGAGTGAAGTTAGTGATCAAGATTAATTTACCCAATGGTTTACCTGGTTGTTCTTAAAACTAATCACTTTTATTTACTTTTTGTATTTTTCAGAAAGACTCAGATGATCACAGCTCTCAATTTGACTTAGAAGAGGTTCTAAATTTGGAAGACGATGATAAAATCCGACAATATGTAGCAGTAAGTAATCCTATAAGTTTCTTTGTCCTTTGGCTAACAAAGCCAAAAAAGGTAGCATGTTATGATTGTTTTAGTGTGGCAATTACTGTACTGTAGGAAACACCTCCACCATATAGGTGAAATACCCCTGGGCACCAGATATGGGGCCAAATACTTTTGAAAGTACAAATACGCTCAATAAACAAAATACAACATACAAAATACAAATACATCTTTTGGTGATATATTCAAATACAAATACTGTTCAAAGTATTTATTACAAATACAAATACTCGTGATGAAGTGTTTTTATTCTACTCTTTGAAACCCATTAGCCACTGGACTGTCAGCAATAGGATTTGTAATGATTAGAATCAGAAAAGTCAGAGCAATGGTGTAGGATGTGAGTGTTGAATGAAAGGTTGTGATATCTCTGCTTTAAAGTCAGTTGTATTAAACATGCACTGGTTAGAAAAGGAAGCCAGATTCTGGAGTCTTTTTTATGTATTATTACGGCAATAAAATTGCCGAAAACATCTTCCTCACTTGACCAATGAGAAGGATTATGACAGTAGACATCCTGTGTGTGGTAGATTGTACTGTGTTTTGCATACATGTTAACATATGTGATCGAGTTAATCATCTGACATCTATTATGAGTTATCCTAAGATTTTCTAAATTGTATACATGAGCATATTGTCACATGTTAAAGGTACTGAGCCTCTGTACCTGTGACCAGACTGGGCAATGTCTACATATTAATCCTGTACTGTCCACACCCTTATCTCTGGGGGCTAGATAGCCACTTTATGGTTTACACATGTGAGAACTAAAATTCATCTCATAGGATATTTTAAACAGAATTATTTTAAAAGTATTTTAATTTTAAAATGCTTTCACAAAGTATTTTTCAACAAATACAAATACTTTTGTTTTGAAAAGGCAAATATAAATACAAATACTCAAAAAAATGTATTTAAATACAGATAAATACAAATACAAAAGTATTTGGCCCCATGTCCCCATACACCAACTAATCAACATAAGTGTGTTTATTTGTGTTAAAATATTAATTATTTGTAAAAGCTTAACACTAAGTCAGACTGTAACTATTTAATATTTAATTACTCCGAGATTCAAACAAAACCTTTTTAAGGGAATCTCTTTTACCGTTTTGGGGACTATTTGCACTATCTTCGGAATAAGGGTCTTAAACTATTGTTCATGATACAATTAAGAGCTGTCAGTTTTGGAGTTGTAGCAAAGCTCTGCATTTGAATTGAATACATTTTGACCCTGAGTAGTTCATTATTACTGTTCTGCGAAGTGATTTAGCAATATGATAGAACTCCTGGGTGTGGTGTTATTATAATGGAAGAGATGCTATCCTGCCTTTGGGCCAAAGTTTTGTACAAAGTCTATAAACTGTACAGTGACTGAAACTCGTCATTGCACCATTATGAGCGGAGATTTCCTCTGTGTAATTTAGCTTTCATTTCCCATATCACTTGAGTAAATGTTTGCATCACAACAGTCTAACTCATGATAAATACTGTCCTATGGGTTCATTTGATGTTTTATAGCCTGATAGATAACCTGTGGTAGAAAAAAAGGAAGTTATTTATTACATGATTGTTGCTAATCTCATTTGCCAGTATTGAGGTCTTTTGTGTAGTACCTATAAATAATCTGATTTCTAACTTAGCTGTAATGACAGATGATTATCCTTTTCATTATAGCACCACACCCTTCTATTCTATCATATAATACCCCTCTAATTAAAAAGTGATGCGCTAATCAACCACGTACCTGTACAGCGGCTGAACTGTATTGATTAAAATTAATCTGATGCAGGGATTTACCGTTACTATCTGAAACGTTCCAATAAGTTTCAGTAAGGAATCACCTTTAACCACTTTGCAAATCATAAGAAAACTTCCAAACTTAGACAAGCCATAAATACAGCTGTGGCTTAGAAAAATAATAAATAATACATTTTTGTCTACCACTACTATAGTAGGCGGGGACTTAGAAATGCTACTCGGTGTCCGTCCATCCGTCTGTCTTTCCGTGCATCTTTTCATCCGTCTGTCTGTTGCACAAATGTTTCTGAACACGCTAGCTTTAAAACAAATTCACCGATTATCTTCAAACTTGGTATGTAGCTTCCTCTTGTTAAGACAAGGGATGGTGTTGCATTTCACCAAATTCCATTGAACGAAATGAACATAATTTTAGCATATTCATGCCTGTATGTGTTGTTAACACCATTAGTAGAGAATAAACTCACGGATAAACTTCAAACTTGGTATGACAGATTGTATTGCAACAACAGATAGGATTGAATTTCATCAAATTCTGTAGAACAAAATGGCCGCCAATACATCATTTTACCATATTCACGCCTATGTGTTCTGAACATGATTATTTTTAGATCAAATTAACAGATTACCTTGAAATCTGAAAGTTAGCTTCCTACTACTAAGACATAGGATATGATTGCAATTCATCAAATTGCATAAAGCAATATGGTCCCCATTGCATAATTTTGCAATATTCACCCCTACATGATAATTTTGAGAACAAATTATTGAAACTTTTACGGTAGCTTCCCCCATTAGGACAAATATTGGGATTTCATTTCTACTCACAAATTTTCAAAATAAAATGGCAGGCATTGCATAATTTTAATTTATTTCAAACTTTGAAAATAGTTTCCTCAGTTCAGAAACTGATGGGATTGCATTTCATTTACTTCCACAAACAAAAATGGCCATCACTCAAATTCATCACTTCAAACTTTGCTTTTTCTGTTAATACCATAGATGTGGTTGTAATTCACTAGATTTCACAACAAATATGGCCGACGTTGCATATTGCACCAAAACAGTGATAAACACCATAACTTTTACTCTTTGAAGGTTCTTTGAAGAAAAAAAATAGTTCTTAAACAAGAGTAGGAAAAGGAGATTTGACTGGGATTATGAGCATATGTTTTTTAAAAAAGCCTTTAGTGGTGGACCTGCTAGCTACTCTGCTTGTATTATTATATTTAATTGGGACTGAACAATAATACAATAAAAAAATGTTGTATCTGTACATTTGATGGAAATTTATACGGAGAATAGCAGAAAACCTTGAATCACTTGATAATAAGACATGAAGGATCACACATAACCTTGACATGGCTGTATTATCTACCAGTCTGATCATACGCATATATACGATCAATAATGTTTAATAGGATTTTTTCCTCATACTAATAGAGGATGACATGCAGTTTTAAGTCTTATAAATATTGATCAGATTATCTTTAATACTATAAGGTACGGTTAATCTTCTAATCTGAGAAACCACAAACTCTGCCTCATGAAGCATAGTATTAGACATTGTCACTGAGATCAAAACTACATGTATCCCAATGTCTGCTTGTAGTTCAAACACATTTTGTCATTTCCTTCCAGTGTGTATGGTCATTATGCTTATATAACACATTCATAATTGTTTATGGTGCTCTATTTGTGGATTATCAAACATAGATCAATATTTATAACTATTTATCATTAATAACCAACTGTTTTGTAAGAAAGTCTTCCTCTCATACATACAGTGCTGAAGATGAAAGTATAATGTCTTGTTTATGACACTGTAACAAGTAATATCACACACTTTTTGAGGTCATATGCTCATTGACTATCAGTCATCAGCAGAGCCCCTGTGCTATGTTAATTTACATTTACAGCAGTTATGTATCCAGAATAAAATACACAATCATCTTCTCTGAACCTGGGTGTTCCAGTGTATTCAATTAAAAAAAAAAAAGGTAAATAAAATCTCTTCAATAGAAACCAAATACACAATCTTTTTATGTATTTAAAAAACAAGGGATCTGGAAATAGAGCTGACATTTTTATAATCGATTGAGTAAGTTTTAAAACCTGTTTGAGTACATTATACCATCTTATTTTAGTTCCAACGTTGAACATAATAAAACCTTTGAACCATAAAGAGCTGCTTGTCCTCATTTGATTCATTAACTTTTTTAAGTTGAATGCGAGAATTAAATCTTTCACATCTCCCTGCTGGACTATGTAACTTCATGTAGGTTTGGTGAATGCAAAAATGCAAAACCGCTGAACGACAGGTGCTTTTCTGGGGGTTTTACACCCTGGTGCTCTCAGAGTTAACAGACAGCACAGAGATCATGTCACACACTCTAATTAACTACACTTTGTTTTTGTATTAAGTTATGACATACTTGAATATAAACCCTTTCTTTTCAAAATTGTTTGTATGCTGAGATTATTAAGATACATGTATGGGGTGTATGTTTCAGCAAGTAAGAACGGTGTTCTGGTACATATACTAAATTGAAAACTTTGGGGTTTTTTATTTATGTTTAGTGTTTTTGTTATCTAGATAGGCCTGTAGTGATACAGCTGAGCTGTGTGATCTTTTGCACAAATGTGTTCTTCAGTTTCTGGTGGCTCCAGGGGAGGTCACCTGGTTGACATTTAGACAAGTTTCACTTAATATCCACTAAATAATGGCCAGTAAACTAGAGTTAGTCAAGTGAGTCAGAATAGATTGAGTCCTGACCGTTGTCTGACAACTGTCAACCACCCAGTGTCCAAACACACTAGCTTGTTAAACTTCTCAAATCTCTCAAGAAATCACACACAAAAACTTGGTTGTATTTTTCCAAAGGCTATTTACTCCCGTCCAATCTCGGGTATTCACTCACTAAACAAGTGTTTTCATGGGAAGCAGCACACATTTTTGTTTTGATTATTTTTAATGCATCAGTAATTATGTTAAATGCTTATCTCAATGGAGAAAATTTATAAAAACTTAATCATATTTTTATAATTTTATTGTAACAAAACGTTAATTATTGTCATAAATGGCTTATTCTTTTTCCAAAGAATAGTTTATTTGAATCCCTTTGACATATTTGAGAGCTCTAATTAGATTTTGTAAATCAACTTCATGATCTGTGGGAATTCTAGATTTAATGAATCTGCCTGGAAACAAGCTTTATTTTTTGATACAGCTCTCATATCACTGAAATTAAATATATTCACTTTTACAAAAGAAAGCAGTTCAGATGAGAAACTCAGATAAAATATGTATGGGAAATTTCACACAGTAGTGCTAACCTATAGTTAAATAGTCTGATATGTGTGGTGTTTGTGACGTTACAATGCCACTGGTTCACACCCTGTAAAATAGCAAACTGTAGACTTTATTAAAACCACAAGTGTTTATTTAAAATAACACTGCTGTTAAATTGGGCCAATCAGATGAGTGTTTAAGAAGCCAAGTTTAATTCATTGGTGGGTTGCCCAGCTTGCCCTATACCTGTTCATTGATTGATTATTATAATTTCTAGAGACAAATATAAAATGCAATTTAATTTTGTTCTCTGTACATGGCTCCTTTATGCCCGAATTATAACTGACATAATTTTTAGCTGAGGGGACTGATAGGTTGAATATATTTATTTTAATTACAGCTGTAATTATGTATCTATCAACCTTGTAATCCGTCTCAGGTAGATTAGACTTATTAAAAGACATCACAATGTTTTTTAAACCCTGTTATCAGGGGATCTTAATGCTTTCTAGGGCACTGAATTTATTGAGGTTTCAGGGCAGAACTTACATCATTATTTACTAGTTCTTCTTAGAACTGTTAGAATCTGTTTTTATTCAGATTATTTTATGTTTGTGGGTATGTCATATAGCTTGTGAGTGAACTGCCATTATCTAATTCAGGCTTTTGCTGAAATCTTTTCCAGCATAACCTTAAAATCAGTCGTGATAACCTAACATTATTATTCTCCCATGGTTTGCTGATTTTTTAAATACATAAATGTGCTTCTGTGAAAAATAAAGCAAAATTGCTTTAAAATACAATTTTCATTGATAATCAGATGATAAAATAATCGTTGTACATATTTGATATCTTGTGTGAGACCTTGACTACAGGTGGTCAAGTTTTGTCATTTCCTTGTAGAGGTGGCATGTTTATGACCAGGGCTCTCTGTCAATTGTGTGCTTTTGTAGTCTGTTAGTGTATCTCTGTGGATATAAGGTGTTGGCTAACAAGCTGGTGTAACAATCCTGGGATTAGTAGGGCCATATGGTGGCTTTTATCGCCCTCAAACTGAGCTATAACAGGCATTGTTAAAGGACAATGTACATAAAGACTCAGCAGTTACTCATGGTCTTTATTTAATGTGGATACAAAGCTCCATCTGTTGTTTCTGGTATCTAAAAGGTGTCTGTGTAATCAAGTCCACCCTCATAGTCCTGGCTTCAGCAGTGACATGTTCTTTCCAAACTTTTGCCAGTCCAAACTTGATTTTACTCCTCCAAACAACAGACATTTTTTCCAAACATTTTAAAAACACTTCACATCTTGTTTGTGCTAGTGTCAATATTGGTTGGAATAGAACGCTGTCATATAAGTGGAATACCCTTGAGCACAGCTTTAAAAAACACAATCAATCAATATAGCATACATGTGAGCGTATTTTACGGATAAATTAAATGCTCATTAAATATTCTAATTGGATTTTATGAAGTGTCTAACTAGAAATATTACAATAAAAAAGTATCCCACACTTCCATCAGTGTGAAGGTGATCAGAAATAGTACAAGGACAAAGATAGATGAGTTTTTTTCTTTGGAAATCAGAACTTGCCTCAGTCAATTTTCTCACCTGAGAATTTGTATGCATACCAGACTTTAAATAATCACCTGTCCTTTAAATCAACCAGTGACCTTCTCTCCAGTTAGTCTTTACTGACAGATTTATATTTGCATCTTCACTGCACATCTTTTTCTATACACTTTTTTAAAACAACTTAGGGAAATATTAGTCACTTATCGTCTTATGATTGTCATGTAGTCTTAAGTATAATTGATTATTTCTGAAGACATCCAAACAATTTTATACATATTTGATTTCTTCTTTTTTAGACTCCATTTTTATATATATTTATGTGCTACTCAACCAAAATCCATTTACCATAGGCTCTCATGTTTTTGAAGCAATCAGATAGAGTTAATAAAGATGATTTATTTTCTTTCTTTCAGGAATCACTTGCAGATTCAAAACAACCAGATGAAGAAATACAGGTATGTTTAAGCTTTGTTATTTTAAAATCAAATCAACTTTGAGGGAATTATGACATCCAATCAAATATAAAGTCAAGGAACATGATTTTGGGACACTTATTCGTCAGAATTGATCCCTGTATTGATCTGATTCTGACCGAGTTTACTGAACAATAGAACAGTGGTGGCTGGCTGTCTGAACCTCAAACTGTTTCTTGTTTAATCCTCTTACCACAAAGCGGATTACAACAGCTGTTTTAAGGAGCCTATGTGTGCTATGAAGTACCGGAGTATTGATTGTAGGTTTGGATAAACCTGGTTCCCAGCTCACCAATAATTTATATGTTACAATACTCTGTAACGTTTAGTACCAGGGCTAATTAGGTTGTGGAGTTGTACCAGCACTTGCCATTTCTCTAGCTACAGTAGGCTATGTTTCAAGCAGAGTCAATTCTGTTTTTACTTCAAGCAATGGAGGAAATCACATTTTACAGCAGAGTAAAACACTTCCCCTTTTATGGTTGTGTTAGTTTTGCCATTTTTGTTGGAGCCCACTGTTCTCATATAAGGAAAATAACCTTGAGAATGGGATTAAATACTAATCAGTCAAATTCAATTCACCAATACTGGTTTCTTTAATACATCTAAATTAATTAGAGCTGGTTTCCTGTGGTCTTCAGGTTACATGTTGTCAGTTACGTCAATGTCAGTTTCCCCAGCTCATGGGGCGGGACTGGCCGGTATGCCATCACAGGAGTAGAATAACATAACAAACAATGAAAGTACAGTCTTTTTAAAAATATAAATATGTGTATTTTAGTGGAAAATCTTACTTAGATGGCTATAAACCACTAAAGGAAAAAAATTAAGTTGGAATACAGCAAGTAGGTATGTAGGAAACTTATTGTAGTATCTTTGCCGAAGTTAAATATTAAACAAACATCACATAAACGTTAGTTCATAAGTCTGATGAACAGGTTTTATCTTCTAGTTCTTGCTAATCTGTGTGATTAACCTTTAATCTTTGTCACATGAACAGATGTGTATTAAACTATATTAAAAGCTTAATCAATAAAGCCCTTATGTCTCTCCTGGTTTCTTTGTGGCTGTCTTTAATCAATACAGTCATCCGGCAAACCTCTGTACCAAGGCTACATCAGTTATTGTGTAAATACTGGCCTTATAGATCATCAATAAAAACAATGTTTATTTTTAACGGAGACACGACTGTAGACTCCTTTTCTAACCCGGTTAATAAGGTGATAGGGGACTGTCCTATGACTTAACAGGTGGCACATTAATTAGTCCCCTGAGCTGTCCTGTGATGTACCACAGTAATCATGTGATCTCTTGAAGCGATCAATCAATCTAAGGGCAGATGGAGGGAAGGAGCATCTTGTTGCCCTGGGGCTTTCATGGCAACATGAAGCTGATCTGTTTTACAATGTCTATGTATAGAGTTGTGTGTTTGTCCTGTCCTGCCAATAGAAACTAAAGAGGTTTCCTTCTCCTATAAGGTTGGCACCTACAGTATGGTGTAAAACCCCAATCAAGGACAAATCCCTCTCTACTTACCGCTAAAGATAATTATTCATCCAATAGATACCATAACAATTTGTTACTGTTCTCCTGATGAATTAGGAAAATTTAAAAAGACCAGATTTTGACGATCAATATATGTACTTTTTATACGAATCTTATCTAGTTCAGTGTAGTATGCAGAATGACTATGGGGTGACCTGCTACCCCTCCCTGTGGGACTGTAAACAACATCTTCAGCCAGCTAGAGTTCATAGACACTTCGTTCATGTAATGTGTGCTTTACTATTAGTATTCATGTAGGCTTATAAGTCTAACATATGTGAACCCTATTGAAGGCTTTTGCTAATACACCAATCTTCAAATATGTAGCCATACAGAACTCAAGATTAAACTATATCTATCCTTAAAATTCACCCGATACAAAATTCTCTTCACATCAACCAACAGAGAAGTACACACCATGCAGATTAACTTTGTCTCTAGACTTATTTCATTGATTTGTTGAATTACTAATGTGTTATTCTATATTATATAGTGTCCTCATTAACTGGTGTCTGTTTGCAATTATTTTCTTGTCCCTTTAGCTTAAAATATTGTCCAGTGTTATTGTGTTAGTTTGGAGAGGGTGTTCATCATCTTTGTGGGTATTCAGGGGAACAGAAATCTGACTGCATGGGTCAGTTTTGTTTCCGTATACACACAGTCTTTATACGTCTTTATGATCTGAAATACATTGTTGAAAAATGAAGTGAAATACGGTGATAAAAAGTCAAAACCCCAAGTAGACAGAAACACATATGCATTTTGACTGATAAACAAATATGGTGAGCTGAACTATTGCTCAAACTGGTTGTTGTAACTTCTATCAGATCGAAGAGCCACCCTTCATATGTATCATTTACCAATATATTGATTATCTGTTGTCTATTTTCAGAAATTTACAGAAGAGGTATTGATCAAGGCAAGGACTCTGTAATTACCTTCCCTTACCAAAGAGCCCCTGTATTATGTAGTGTTGTTGTTGTACATACTTCACTTTATATACTCTTCATATAGTATGTGTCTGAAGGCACAGAACTAGTCCCGACTGCTGACAACCAGTAGTTGTCTCAACAAAAGCGTATATCATTGGAAACCACGGTCTGGTAAAAATCTTAAATATTTCAGCTCCTTCATTAGATTATGGCCTTTGAGTGAAAAAAAAGATATATTACTTAAAATTTCAAAACGTAATCAATAAATGTACAGTTCCTACAGAGTACAGCAAAATACAGAAACTTCAAACATTACCATTGGATGTCATCGTTTCATAAGGATTTCTATGCAAATGGAAGAAACCTTTTCCACATAGAGGATGATAATCAGAAAAGGAAAACAACAAAACAGACAGGAGGAGTTAATTTTAAATGCAATAGAACAGACTGTTGAAGATTGGATGTTATTTTGGAGATGTTTCTTGTGAACATGTATCACAGCTTTCCCCAATGAATGGTGAAAACAACATCGCTACACTACCACAACATAAAACTGATCAGGTGTAAAAAAATTGAACCATTTGTGTACATTATTATTATTATTGTTTAGACACACCAGATGGGTGTGTCATTTTCCACATGGATTCTCTTCACAAAGCCCAAATTTTCTTGCACAGAAGCAAAGACAGCTAATCAAGGCTTTTATCAAAATGTGTTCATCTTCAGCTGGGTTCATTAAATGAACATGGCCACTGGCCAGTTCTTCTGATTTGTCAAAGGGTTTAAGGTGAGGAAAGTTGGTCTTTAATCAAGCCTAGCTCCTGTGACAAGAACGAGGTAAGGCAAGATTGGGAAATGGCTGTGGAGTTAGACGTCATGATTAAAAAAAGGACAATATTGTGAATAATTGGGGTATTTTACTTTCCATTTTTAAAAGGTGTATTTATATTACTGCAAAAAATAAATGTGAGTTGATGCTGGTTTAAATTCCCTGTTCACAATTACCTCCCTTATTCAAATCATAGTTTTCACAGAGCACATTGTGTGGTTTTATATGTTATCAATATAAAATCCCTTTGTTAGGCTAAAGATTGTGCTCTCACAAAATACCAGATCCTGGGAGTGGTACACAGAAAAGATACTGTCAAATCCAAAAAGACACAATTTTGGATGATTTGTAAATGAAGATTTTTCTGTTGATACCAGTTCTTGTCTTTGTTTGTTGCCAGTGCAGGGTGGTTTCCTTCACTCTATAGGCTGACCTGCCGTCATAGAAGTGAAATAACCCCAACCAAGCAAACAAATCACCAGTAGAAGATAAGTGGTCTAGGTGGCCAGCATTCACTGCTGATGATTTGGTGCCTGACTGTGACAGTCATGGTTTCAATTCCCAGACATTTCTCAACCTGCAACATTGGCTACAGGAGAATCAGTCAATGTAAGAAAGTGTTACCCAAAATTATAAAACTATCATCAACTTTTTAAGCTGAACCAGTTCAACTAGTTCTTATGAGCTTTATTTTTTTAGTCGTGAGCTTGGGTTAAGTTTTAATAAAACAAAGAAAAAAGTATTTTAAAACTTGAATCTCTGTCTTTATAAAGTTTCCTACACCTGAAAATAAATGTTAGGTGTCATTTTTTCACTAATAACGTAACAATGTGTACATGCAATACACTTTGATCTCTGCAATAGATTCTGTGGATTTTTGTTTGTTTGGTTTCCAGCTAGATATGGTTGTATAGGTATACAACGATATTTTTAATTTTGCTGATTTTGAACGATTGTATTTTTGTTAAGTTTTCAGTTTTATTTGAATGGTAATATTGTTTAAAGAAAAAAAGTACTGTTTCTAGCAACTAATATAAGAAATTATGTTTTGTGTGAAGGTGTTATATTTTTTAACAAAAGTCGTTTTAGAGTTAGAATCTCTATCACCTGTATTTTAATTCATGCTCCGCTGATGTAATCCACAATGTATAATTAAACCTTCCCAATTATATAGTGATTGTCCAGACTGGCAGAATACAGTGCATTTACTCAGCGTAAATTTGTGTACATACTATAATAACCCCTATTTGTTAGGGTATATTTTATCCTCCCCTCCTTCATCCCACCCTTACCCATATGCAGGTTTTTGTCCAGTATATGGAGAATTTTTAAAATACTGATTGCTGTTGGATTTATTTATCATAATGCGAATGAATTCCTTAAATCATTTTGTACTTGTGTTAATAACATTGTATTGCCAATATTGTCTTTACTTTGCAATGAGTGAGTGTTAATTTTCTACAGATCACAAGGACACAACATGACACCTTTACCTTACAGAGTACACCACTGTCAATATAAGTGAAATATCCTACAGTGTTTGATAGCAAGCAAACGTATTGATATAGACTTATAATTGTGAAGGGAAATGTGTGAAATAAATAACTGAAGAAAAAAACACATAAAGTATATTTTAAGAGCTTACCCTTTTGACTCAGAAGTCAAAAAATTCTTGTTGAGTAAACTCAGACATTTTGTGGATATGTGTTTTCGTAAAAACTTGTCAATTTTGCACAATGTCAATAAATCCAGGAATAGTGCTGTAAATATTGTGTCATGTTAAACTAGAGGAGTCTCAATGCTCAGAGCAACAGTGCCATTTTCGTCGTGAAATCCAAATTTTGTAAATTCATATCGTTTCTTGCTTACACAGACTTTTAAAAAAAGTCTACATATTTTAAAAGACTTTTATGAGTTGACTCAGTCATTATCAACCAGAGGGCCTTACCAGCCAATTTACCTATACTTGCGACATCTGCTTTAAAAAATTTAAATTTTTAGCTTGTTTGATTTCTCTGCTTTGTGAACTTGATTCATATGGTTACGCAAAAGCGTAATAACAAGCAGAACTCCAGTGAACAAAAATTCAGCAAGGAAACACACATTATTTGTTTAATTCTGCATTTAATTTGTAGATGTAGTATTTAACCCTGTTGTGAATTAGAGTAAAATGAAAGAAAACCATGGAAATAGTTTATCTGAACATCAAATATAAATATTTCAACATCTAAAACCAGACCCTTTCAAAATACACCTTATGTTTTATTGTTATGATAGTATGGCTGTTCTGTTAAGAGTATATCATTGTCATATAAGGTAAATAGCCTTAAGCACAGTTCTAATCAATCTTAAACACCTTGATGAAGATATTGATTCGAACCTATCCAGTGGATAAAATACAAGTACGCCTCAGTCCGCCCCAAAATACCCAACTCTCATGCTAAGTTCACATAAATTATATGTATATAGCATATATATGTTAAAATATTTTTTGTTCGGTAGTTTGACTGTATGTATGCTTTAGTATTCATCTCATTCTAGTTAGTTTCCTCACCTGATTGATATACCTCAACATTAGAAGCTTTAGTGTTTGTTACCGTCGCTTAGCCCTTGTTAAAACGTATTATTAACTCTATGAGGCAGGGTTGACCAAATAAGGAAACATTAACGGTTACCTCAGATGGTAGCAAGGTGAATATAGATCAATTAACTTTCATCTTATCCCCCATTTGTTTGGCCACATCTGTTATGATTACAATTACAGTTGTTAATTACTTTATAGAGCATCTGGCTCTACTCATTCAGCATTTCTAGGCAGGATGTAACAATACAGGGCTATATGTTTGGCAGACCCTATAGTTACCACTTGATGTTAGCTTAAAATATTAAAGGCAACATGCAATGTGCTCAATTAGTCTGTATAAGAAAGTTTTTGTCAATTCTTTGCTGTGTTGTGAACTGTTCCAGCTGTATTGTTGGTGTGTTTAGTTGCTGTTAATACTTAGCTATGAAGCTATTTATCCTCTATCTCTTTATTTAATGGTCGATTAATTTAATGATCAGTTGCCTTCATTTTACTATTGTATAGTAATTTTGTAGAGCAGACAATATGTTGTATTTGCTGCGATTTTGTGTATGGCACACTTTAACATTGAGAAATTTGAATATCTGAGAAGTATAAATCAGTTTGCCAATACATTTCTCTAGTGGTTAAGGTGGTATAGAGTTGAATGTTATTTGTAAACACCTACTGTCAACTGCCTCCTGTATGTTTCAGAGGTGTTTTTCTCATTGGTATTCTGATATTTATTATCATGGTAATTTGTTATTGATCTGGGTCAACATGTCTGCGGACTCCCATAAACCACACTTCACTATTGAGAATTGAAGTTTTGCCCAGGTGAATTGAGCAGGTCATATTTAATATGCAGGCTGTCTTACTAACATCCAATTGGTCTTCCTCCACCTGGCACATGTTTATCATTTACAGCCAGGGCTATTTTTGTTAATATAGCTTTCTTGTTTTCTTTGTATAAAAATAATACGCATGTGTTCCAAAAGTTACCAACACGTCCATAGCGGTTAAATGTAAATATAGACTTATATTTTGAGAAAAATAAAAGTGTATTAACTCCATGCATCAGTCTTCTTTCTTTCTTTATTTAATAAATACTTCTCTATTTCATTGCCTTCAATACTTACCTGAGTAACCTAATTCAGGTAATTGAATATTAGGGGCATCTCCATTGATCATTAACGTCTCTTGCTGATCTGTGATGTCACTGTTAAGCATCAACGTCTGTTGGTTGTCCTGTGAAGTCGTTATTGACCATTAACATATCTTGGTTGTCCTGTGATATCATTGTTGACTGTTACCATCTCTTGTTGATCTGTGATGTCATTGTTGAGCATCGACCTCTGTTGGTTGTCCTGTGAAGTCGTTATTGACCGTTAACATATCTTGGTTGTCCTGTGATATCATTGTTGACCGTTACTGTCTCTTGGTTGATGTGTGATGTTATTGCTGATCATTACTGTCTCTTATTTGTCTGGAATGTCATTGTTTACCATTAACGTCTCTTGTTGATCTGTGATGTAGTTGTTGGCCATAAACATATCTTGTTGTCCTTTGATGTCATTGTTGACCGTTACCATCTCTTGGTTGATCTGTGATATTATTGCTGATCATTAATGTCTCTTATTTGTCTGGAATGCCATTGTTTACCATTAACGTCTCTTTGTTGATGTGTGATGTAGTTGTTGACCACTAAGGTCTCTTGGTTGTCCTGTGATAGCATTGCATTATTGTCTCTTAGTGGCTGTGATGTTGCATTAACATCTCTTGGTTGTCTGGTGATGTCATTGTTGTCCATTAACATCTCTTGGTTGTCCAGTGATGTCAATGTTGACTATTAACGTATCTTAGTTGTCCAGTGATGTCATTGTTGATTGTAAACGTCTCTTGTTGATCTGTGATGTCTTGTTGACCATTAAGGTCTCTTGGTTGTCCTGTGATATTGTTGCATTAACGTATCTTGATTGTCTTAATGATTGTCAATGTTGACCATTAATGTATCAAGGTTGTCCAGTGATGCCGTTCTTGACCATTTGAGAGGGTGGTTGGAGATAGCTTCATGTTGCCCTGGTGCTCTCAGAGCTAAAGGGGAACAGGAAACCGCTCTGTTTGTGCTGTCTGTATTGCATCTTGTGTTTGTTGTCCTGTATTTGTCCGGTCTTGTCTTTGTTGCCAGTGGTGTCGAGAGTGGTTTCCTTTACCCATTGGGCTGGCATGTCGTCATATAAGTGAAATACCCTTGAGTACGAAGTTAAACCCCAATCAAACAAAGAAACAAACTTGACCATTTTAAGTCCAGTTTGATTTACATATCGTCCCACCTTCCTCTTTTACTTGTTTTGATGACATTAAAATATAACAGCAAGTGTCCGTCAGAAGTATAACCATGCATACAACCATAAATTGAGATGTCTGCTCTGTTTTAAACGCAATGTTCCAACAGTTTTAATCTGAGTAAATATATGCTTGAAATATCTTGAACGTTACCAGAGGAACGTCAATTTACTTACAATAGGCTTTGGTAAACTGTCCCCTGAGCCTCTGGTTATACCCTTACAGAATTGACCTACTCTTTAATTAAATGCTGCTTTAACGTCATGTGTGTTTGAAGAGTAGCAATGCATGTCAACTTAGAACTGGAGGAAAATTAACTTTCCAACATTATGGAAATGATTCACATGTTGTTTGTGCTAGTGTCAATTATTGTTGGACTAAACCGCCGTTATATAAGCGAAATACCCTTAAGCACGGCGTAAAACACCAATCAGTCAATCAATCAATCGATTTAATTCCATGGGGTGTTTGGATTATATCGTGTACGGAAATTATTACACGGCATGTGATAGATATACCATGAAGCTCCAGCAGAAATCTGGTTCCAGTCACTTTTAAAAGTGAGTACTTATAACCAGAAGTTCGAGAGAACATTATTGGAACCTAATATGATTTATCGTATGCGGATATAACTATACCGCATGTCGTAGGACTTCGAACCGGTATAAATTGTATTTATCTATTTGACCATGAACGTCCATTCAAGAAGAATATGAACTGAATGTAGGTAACCCATGACAAACCTACTACGCCTTATCTCGTAATTTCTTTGTTAGAGGTTTCGTTCTGAATACAAACCTGTCCATTATTCACAACAGTGATGCTTCAATCTACTGTTAAACCATCAATAGGCGACTCCCTAACACGTGTTTAAACAACTGATGCAGAAATAACTCTAACTGTACTAGACCTATATTTATACAAAGGGAATCACTAACAGTTCAATGTGAATTATTCAACAGCTTGATGGGGCAGAGGGCGGTAACATACATTCCGAAGCTGACAACAAGTACAAATAGTCACAGGACACTTTTATAATTCTACGATATTACAACAAAAAAATATCAATAAATATTAGTTTAGGAACAGCTATCAGAATTCTTATAAATATACCTAGATCATTTTCTATTATGAGATAATCCATCCTGATCGCATGCCCCCATAATATATTTTGAGATTTATTAGACAAATAAAAACCGAAAAAATAAGATAACGTTATGAGCATGTATACAGTTTGTCCTAACCGTGTAAGCGATGCTTTTAAGAAGTGCTCCCTTTGAATTTTTATAGTAAGTTAGTTCTGGGATATAGTATACTATATCCCAGGTTAGTTACAACGTGTGATGTTTTAAGATAAACCTGTTTCCCTATGCCGTGCTGGTGAAGGCGTGATATCACTGTCGACAATAATTGAGATTATCAAACGCACTACGTAGAGCTCCGCAACGCTGCATACTAGCTATACTAGGTTATGTTGCAGGGTAACCAGAATTCAACGTTGCGTCAACGTAAATCTACAATGAATTTGATTGTTAGTTTGTACCAGTTGATACAACGTTATCATAACGTTGTCAAAGCGTGGTAGGAAACGTATAGTTTAACATTGTCACAACACAAACAGAATACGTTGTTACTTTCTTGTGAATTGGTAGCGATTTGTACAACGTGATAACAGTGTTGTCAAAACGTTAAATGATACAACAACAATATTACAACTTGGCCATTACGTTTCTGTTTCGTTGCCATGTGGTTGTATTCTAAGGTTGTGACAACATAACCGGTAGTCCACAAAATTCCGTTGCAACAACGTTACACGACCACAATAAAAAAGGTGATCGCAACGTTGTTTGGCTGTCTGCCTATATGGATAGGTATCAGCAGGCACCGGCTCTGGTCAATGGGGCCTGTCGTTGGAGAAAGTCGTCAACATAATGGGTTCATATTAATCATATTTTATTTGTTTCCAAATGTTTATTGAATTTTTAACTTTAACTTCTTACATCATAGTCAGAGAATTGTTATTGTATATTCACAACTAGAATCACGAATATAATATCATATAAGTCATATTCTAACCTACTGATCGAGGCAAATTTATAGATAAAAGAACATACACATACTTTAACCTCTGTGTAGACTTATGTGATTGGAAATTTCAATAACCTGAATATATGTTCATGTATTACCCGAATTCGTACAGATGGCTCGTTTATGGTTTCATTTATAAATGGTTAGCGCATGTGAAACAGTCACGGATTAAGTATGGATTGGTGAAATATATTTCCTGTTCAAGAAACACTGTGATATAACTTGCCAAACGTACATGGAACTGTAGCTTACTGTGTAATAATATTAATAATAACGATAATAATAGTAATATAAAATCCAGGTATGACAACTGCCTGTAAGTATCTTTTATACATATATGTTTTAGCAGACCTTAGGTAGTTTGGTGTTCATATTTGAATAGAAGGGCGGGTACGTTGTATCCACTGTCAGGTTAAGGCGCTGCCATTGAACTTAAATCTTTTCATACATTCAACAGAATAACAAAGGATTTCACGCGATCTAAGGAAAGCATTTATACGGAAGCACGCCTCTTAGAATGGTACACATATTTCATAGAAAATTTGGTGACAAACGAAGTACTTCACATCCCCTTATTTCAAAGAGCAATATTTGAAATAAATAATCTTCAAGTTTAGCTAAAGATGTGCTTTTCTTTAGGACATTCACCCGAAAACCCCCGATAAAATACATGTAGTAGGACATAGGCCTACATAGTCCTTATTGACAATCATCACGACGAAACAATTTCTTTTAACAACTTGTTTTTGGTAATGACAGCTATCAAGGCGAAACAGTGTTTATGAACAAATTGTTTTTGGTGAATGACAGTCATCACGAGGAAACAATGTCTATTAACAAAATGTCTATTAACAAAATGTATATTAACAAAATGTCTATTAACAAAATGTTTCCGATGAAGGACAACCATATGTTGAAACAATGTCTATTAACAAAATGTATATTAACAAAATGTCTATTACCAAAATATTTCCGATGAATGGCAACCATTATGTTGAAACAATGTATATTAACAAAATGTTTACAACCATCACGTTGAAACAATGTCTATTAATAAAATGTTTACAACCATCAAGATGAAACAATGTCTATTAACAAAATGTTTTGCCGATGAATGGCAACCATCATGATGAAACAATGTCTATTAACAAAATGTTTACAACCATCACAATGAAATAGTGTCTATTACTAAAATGTTTACAACCATCAAGATGAAACAATGTCTATTAATAAAATGTTTCCGATGAATGGTAACCATCACGATGAAACAATGTCTATTAACAAAATGTTTACAACCATCAAGATGAAACAGTGTCTATTAATAAAATGTTTACAACCATCATGATGAAACAATGTCTATTAACAAAATGTTTCCGATGAATGGCAACCATCACGATGAAACAATGTCTTTTAACAAAATGTTTACAACCATCAGGATGAAACAATGCATATTAATAAAATGTTTACAACCATCAATATGAAACAATGTCTATTAATAAAATGTTTACAACCATCATGATGAAACAAGGTCTATTAACAAATTTTCTTTCTGATAAATGGCAACCATCATGATGAAACAATGTCTATTAACAAAATGTTTCTGATAAATGGCAACCATCACGACGAAACAATGTCTATTAACAAAATGTCTATTAACAAAATGTTTCAAATGAATGGCAACCATCACGATGAAACAATGTTTATTAACAAAATGTTTCTGATGAACGACAACCATCACGATGAAACAATGTCTATTAACAAAATGTCTATCAACAAAATGTTTCTGAAAAACGGTAACCATCATGATGAAACAATGTCTATTAACAAAATGTTTCCGATGAATGGCAACCATCACGACGAAACAATGTATATTAATAAAATGTTTACAACCATCAAGATGAAACAATGTCTATTAATAAAATGTTTACAACCATCACGATGAAACAATGTCTATTAACACATTTTTTCCGATAAATGGCAACCATCATGATGAAACAATGTCTATTAACAAAATGTTTCCGATAAATGGCAACCATCACGACGAAACAATGTCTATTAACAAAATGTCTATTAGCAAAATGTTTCCGATGAATGGACACCATCACGACGAAACAATGTTTATTAACAAAATGTTTCCGATGAACGGCAACCATTACGATGAAACAATGTCTATCAACAGAATGTTTCTGAAAAATGGCAACCATCACGATGAAACAATGTCTATTAGCAAAATGTCTAATAACAAAATGTTTCCGATGAATGGCAACCATCACCACAAAACAAGGTCTATTAAGAAATTAAATTTGGTAAATAAATCATCAAACATGATGTTGCGTCTTATTCAACATCGATTCACCGGAGTTATATTGCCTTCATCTGTCCCAAGAAAGAGCATAAGTTTAACGACATTTAGACAGTGATCCGTCGACGACGGCCTGCTTAACAAAATTTAATCCTTTGAACCAAACCTGGGCGCCTTCATGGGTTTGCATGGCTGGAACAGCCCATCTGGTCTTGGAGACGGATGTTCCTCTATAGTCCACACCGATAGTCACTGGCAAAACGTTTCGCGATACTCTCCCCAATGTTTTTTGACAGTGATGTGAATGGTTGGTTTTTGGCTGGGTGGTTACTTTCCAATGTACGCCAACGTAACCTACATCAGACTTTTTGGGTCCATAACAAACTGTTTCCTGTTTGATTTTGAGATTCGAAACACCTTTTTTTTTAATAGTTGACAGTTCCTTTCTATCAAAATGCGATCCCGTTTCTATGAGAGCACCCTCACTCTTAGCACTGCGGCTCTGGTGTCGTGTTTTACGTCCCGGACGTTCTTCACGATGCCAAGTACCGTCGGGTCTCAGGAGAAATGTGTCCCCAGACGGCGTCGGGGAATGACCAGAGTGTTTGGTAAACCGCCCTGCCCCATATTTGTCTAATGGAAGAAAGACCCCGCCCACGTTTTTGACGCGAACAGCATCCATAGCAGCCTTTTGACAGCTCATCTCGTTGGCCACTAGATCACTAAAAGCGTCAATATCTGAGTTCTGTCTCACAGGCACCAGTATTGGTCCTAAACCATTCCTATGTCTCTCTCTAGATTTACCTGTCTTTCTGAGCGAAGGAAATCCATTGTAACTACCTCTAGAACCTGTCTCTGGATGAACCTGACAGGACTGTAACAACTCATTTTCTGAAACCCAAGCTTCTTGGGTAGCAAAACTATTTTTTTGCCTGGATCGCCCAAAGTTCTGTGATTTTCTCTCCCTTAGTTTGAAAGACAAACTCCCCGACAAAAGGTTTCTGTCCTTCACTGACTGTGAACCTTCTGATGTCGTAGATAGGGGAACAGTTTTCGGTTTTGGCTGTATTATATCATCATGCTTCATCTTCAACGCCTATATAGAGCTTTATCTGCAATAGGAAATGAGAAAACACATTTCTTAGGATAAGAGATGGACGCCATGGCTTTATCTCCTACAGAATTTTTACGATATAGGTCTAGTGCCATTAAAGAAGCATCAAGCGTATCGTTATTATATGTTTTGAAACCGAACAGCAGTCAAAGACATGGCTACACAAAATGCACACATTTTCATCATTAGCTTAATTTGAACGTCATTATTTGTTTCGACATTAATATATGCACTCTTTATACAGGATGCCAATATTTTGGCGTGGCATTTAACGCCTCAGTGACCTTACACGTACAATCGTACATGATCCCCTTCTGAGTCAAAGAGCAATAGGAACATTGTACAGTTGCCAAAAAAAAAAACAAACAAACAAAAAAACAATCCATTCTTTTGAGTTACTTGATATGTCTTCCTTCTCTTTTGGGGGTTTAATAAATTACGATGGAATGGAATGTAATATCAGAAATTTGATCCAAGAGAAAATAGCAACAGCTCAAAATAATAATTCATGATTGACAAAACTAACGGTTTAGTTTATTGATCAAACCATCATGTGTCTGCGTTTGATGCATTCGTCAATAAACCAAAATCGCAAATATTTTCTTCTTTATATCGTAGTTGTTAGTATACTTCAGTTTAAGAAGCGTCTCGGTGGTACTCACAACGGAACAAAACAAGTACTCTACATGCAGTCAGATAGCGCTTCTCAGGGAATAACACAGTCAGTTAGTCTCTATAAACTGCTCCTTTTCATTATTTCAGCTTTAAAACTGGATGGCTGTACATTCGAAAACAAAAAAACAACACACAAAATTCCCCCAAAGTTCACCAAACCTCTGAGAACTTACCAAGTCATTTTTTCCTCCTGCTTGGTTAGAACCTGATGTAAGCACTTGTGGTTGTTCCACTTGTTAAAATACTGAACAGCACAAGCGGTTATCTTCGTTGACATTTCGTGTGAGTTACAGTCTTTTTTTTTTACTGTTGTTGTGTTCGATCATAAATATGTAGATTTAATCCCCTTAGTATAGAGTTAAAGTCAACATGTGTGTCGTTTTTACCAAGATACAAAAGTCAAAGTGAGACTATGTACTGATGAAGTTGTGATCCAGCCAATGGTGTTCAACGTAGCAAACAGGTATCCAATCGAATTCCAAGGTGTAATAATCTACGGTTGCCGAGAATGATACAAATTGTACATAGTTTTATTGAAGCCCTTCAAAATCACGGCTTAGGAAGTAGGTCAAGCATTATACGTTTCCAATCAATAAGGCGATTAGCAATATGGGCGCTATAATGTATAAATGATATATGGACACAGTTGCCTGCTTAGTGCGATTAACCATTGTTCATGTACCTAGGTGATACACTAAGAATGGGATTTTAGGATTTCCAAAGGCGGTCTTATCGTACAGGATTAAACACGTGGATAAAAAAAATCGAGTTCTTATATGCCTTGTACACTCATGGAAAAAAAGAACCGGGCTACACATTAGGCCATAAATCAAATATATATATTTTTGGTGACATTTAATACGCTCCGTTATACGATATCACGCAACCGTCATTGTCCATTGCTCTGAAACCCTGTGTGGTATTCCAACCAAGAACAATTCACCAATTGTTGTGTCATTTATTTGCAGCGACCGCACGGGTAGAACAATAACGTTGAAGAGCGACCGATGTATACATAAGACACACAAATGAAAAATAAATAAGGCGACTCACGGGATATGATTAGTTTGATACTTATTATATATTATATTCTCTACTTACTTAGACGTCGTTAGATTTGGAGCAGAATTGTTATTAACATCATCTATGCTAAACTTGGAATGTAATTATTTTGAGTTGTCACAAATGAACCAGATTGGTACGCTATTTAAATACGGAGGGTAACATTTTTGTTAATGCTATCTATTTAGCAAAACTTGCCGGGAATCAAATGACCAAAAGCGTTCTTTCGAAAAATTAGGCGAGAAAATACTCAAATTGGCTTTTCTGCTAAGAAACGGTTTTCTCGACTTACTTTTCTGCATCAAATATTTTCAACCGTGTTTGCTTACATTCCATGAACTTTTTGAAAATGTTAAATTTAATGTATGTTTAAGAAGGAAATTTATTTGTGCTATTACCACTTTGAAAAGTTAATTGTAGTTTGTTATACCTTTTGTGAAATTGTTTTGTTCTGATTAGTAGAAAACCCGACGTTGCATGATTTCTGTTGAGGTCGTGTTATAATAGTTATATCGCAGACTGGAGCACACGGGATATTGGTAATTATTTTTCTTACCGTCAAACCAAGAATGAATACAAGCGGAAGAACTAACCCATCGTTGCATAGATCAGAATGGAACATGGTGAATTGTGAGCTATCGACAATTGATGTTCAACTCCCGATTCTCACTCTTTGCACATCTAATCTCTCAAGTGGACATGTCATAATGTTCCATTCTTAAACTTGCACTTTTGTATATAGGAGATTTTTCGTGTTCCAGATTATCCACATTGGGCAATTGACAAAATAAGAAATAGATTTTGAGATGGCTTAGGGATAAATATAACTAGTGTCAAAGAATACGAGAGGTTTACTTCTAAGTGATTATCACACTTCTTCACAACTTGGAGAAAATCCTGTAGTTCTGAATCATCTATCCCGGTTGTCGCCATGTTAAGCAAGGGGAGCTAATTAAGGCACAAGATATTGTTTGATCAAGTATGCTGTTGTCCCCATTTTAGTATGT
>JARFOD010025189.1:0-10819 GCA_031763545.1 Mopalia muscosa
CCCCTCTTAGACTCTTCTCTTCAAACTATCTTAACAGTGTGGGCGTCAAGATCCATTCATGGATCTCTTGTTTAAATACATTGCCATCAGTAAAATACCCTTAAGCATGGCATAAAACACCAATCAATAAATCAATTTCAATTAAATTGTATAGGGTAAGTTAGTGAGGTGGGGTTTATGACCCAAATGAATTACTACAAATAATATCAAAGAATGGGGCCACACTAAACATATGGTGGAGAAAACCAAACAAATAAATAAATACTATACAATTCACTCATTTAGTGCCGGTGAGTTGGGCATGAGTTGAATATGTTTTGATAGTGGACAAGACAGAAGGGACTAACAGGCCGTAATCTCTCCTCTAACTCTACATATCTTAAAGAAACTGTTCTCTCTACTTAGTGTGTTTGGTTTGTATGGTTTGTTTTTCCTCAACAGACCTCAGAAAAGCCAGGTCTTATTTCAGACACCTATCAGTAGAGATTGTGGATCTGATGTTAAATGGACAGGTGTTTGCTCTCATGCCCAGTGCGCCGCATTGCGCCCTCAGACCCAATCCCACCAGCTATACCCTCTAATCTATCATCTTAAACGTGAAATGAAAACTTTAAGCAAGTGTTATATGACAATTTAGATATATGCTTTAAGCATTTGTGTAAGGGTTATACATGTAGATGTAGAAAACAGAGATAGAAAAGAAATGTGTATTTATATTCCGCTGATATCATCTGTCCTAGGACCTGGAGCTAGCTTAACATTATGGTCTTCAGCATCCTAAAACTGTGCAGAAAAACATTGGCTGAAAAAAATTCCACTGTAATAAAAAAAAAAACAGTTTATAGAAAGCTGTAAGTCTATGACATTTCAGGTTAAAATAAATACCTGAATATTAAACACCTGTAACAATTATGTAACCTGTAAGCCATGTAACTAACGGCCCCAGCTGGGCCAACATTTTAGTATAGATGGTTTTTCTTCAGGTAAAAAAGTTTACCAAACCTTTTTAATATAGTCCTGGGTACTTTTCAGGGCACTGTCCTTTGAGTTCTTCGATCCAGTAAAAAAAAATTAAGTTTTTCAATTCACCATTTTGAAATGTTCTTAAAAACATTTTTGCAAATTTTTTATCGCCTGAGTCCTGGTGCAACTTTGGTGATATCAGTAGCCATGTTAGTAGGGTGATATCAGTAGCAGTCTAAATGGGATGATATCAGAAGCAGGGTAAATGGAGTGATATCAGTGGCAGTGGTAATGGGATGATATCAATAGCAGTGTAAATGGGATGATATCAGTAGCAGTATAAATGGGATGATATCAGTAGTAGTGTAAATGGAATGATATCAGTAGCAGTGTAAATAGGATGATATCAGTAGCACTCTAAATGGGATGATATCAGTTGCAGTCTAAATGGGATGATATCAGTAGCAGTGTAAATAGGATGATATCAGTAGCAGTCTAAATGGGATGATATCAGTAGCAGTGTAAATGGGATGATATCAGTAGCAGTCTAAATGGGATGATATCAGTAGCAGTCTAAATGGGATGCTATAAGTAGCAGTCTAAATGGGATAATATCAGTAGCAGTCTAAATGGGATGATATCAGTAGCAGTCTAAATGGGATGATATCAGTAGCAGTTTAAATGGGATGATATCAGTAGCAGTGTAAATGGGATGATATCTGTAGCAGTATAAATGGGATGATATCAGTAGCAGTTTAAATGGAATGATATCAGTAGCAGTCTTAATAGGATGATATCAGTAGCAGTGTAAATGGAGTGCTATCAGTAGCAGTCTTAATAGGATGATATCAGTAAATCAGCTCTATCATCCTCTCCTGCGGGGTAATATGATTATCCATGTGGATTATCCACCCTAGTTACCCATTCTGGTCACAACCCACTGTGTATTACCAAATGCATGTATAGTCAATATTCCATAGCATTATAAACAGATATACCACAGTATTAATTGTATAGAAAATATAGTCATGAGGCTGACTCAGGGACATAACTATAATGTAAGTGTTTAATGTTGAGTTTATAACAGTGGTGTTTAATATGATACCAGATGTAAATGAAGTGATTTAGCTAGGGTAACAAATATCCACAAGCCTATGGAGGTAAAGGGATATAGCTGGACTATAAATAACCGAAATAATGCATTAAAAAAGGTGATAAAGAAAAGTTCCTCAAAAGAATGGCAGCCATAGAACATATTCTGTGTTGGTCATTTTATAGCAACTGCAATCGTTAAAAACACAATATGACCATTAACTGATCTTAAAACAAAGGTTATCAGAAGTCAAATGAATAGGATATCTACTGGAGCTAGCTGGACTCCCCATCTTCCAACTCCTCCTTACCTCAGTAGAGAGTTGAGCTGAAGCTGTCCACTGTTTATTTGTGTTCACATAGATAGACCATTATTATGTTTCTGGCACACTATTAACTCCTTGTCTGTTTATATGTTCAGAGACAATAAAAAGCACTGGGGGATGTGGTCTCCAGCTGGAAGGTCTCCTCTACAGCAGGCAGATGGGGTCTTCAGCAAAACATAAAACACAAACCGTACTACCTGGCTGAAAATCTGATCAAATAAAACTCTTTGTGAGAAGTTACTTAATACACTATTTATAATGTATTGACAAAATGTATGGAGAGATGAGGCAAGCTAACGGTTTTACAAACCAGATAAGGCCTCCTCTGTTTGGCAACAAACTGGAAATGTTTATTTTTTGGTAGACATTTTGATATGTGATTCAAAGATGGTTGTATACCTCACAACTTGTAGGGGCTAGTTGGGCTCTTGGTGAAGCCAAAAATCATTTTGGGAAAAGAGCCAGGTAGTCAGTTGAGCTCCAATAGGTAACAACTCATTACCCAGCTTTATAGTATAATATCATTTGTCATTAAGCGCATTGATAAAGAACCTTCCGTCATAATTCAGTGCACACCAAATATAAACACTTTAAAAGAGAATATTATAGTTTAACACCCCTCAAATGTTGTGACCATGAGAATGTCTTCTCTCTCACAAAAAGCCATCTTTGTGTCCAATAGAAACAAAACTCTACCAGATCTTCAGGTTTAGACTGACTTCCTTCTGGTTTCAGACAACTTGTAACTATTCTCTTCCTTAGCGACCATATTCCTTGATTTTCTTCTCAATTTCTGTTAAATACCAGTTTGAAATTTGATTTATTCTAAAAACCATATCAAACATCTTGTTTTCTAAATGTTTATCAGATATTGTCTGTACCATGTAAATGGTATAAAAGTAGCATAGCTGAAAACACAGATTTTTTTGTCCCAGTTTGAAGAGTGCTAAGAGGTGAAGATAGATAGCCCTAATGAGCCTAACCCTTTTTATTTAGTCTCAGTTTTACTGAAGATCAATCAAATAGGCAAAAAAAAAAAATCCACGTACTTCAAAGAGCATGTTATGCCTTCTGTTTAAAGGCAATCATGCTGTCTTTACCTAGCACTGGTGGAAGAGGAATTTTTCTACAAAAATAGCCTTCATATTAAACTACAACACTGAGGTGCATCAATCTATCTATAAATCAATCAACCAACCTACCAAGCAGCCAAACAATCGGCCAACCACCCAGCCAACCAGTTAATCAATCAATCAGTCAGTCAGGTCTGGTCTATAGAGGTGGTCCCAGTTTGTGCGACTTTGTGAAACCAAAATGTTAAACATTGTATTTTACTTAACTTTGATATTTTAATGCCATGTCATGCTAACTGAGCATAAACAGATCTTCCATGAATACTGCATGCAGAAAGGGAAATTCTAAACATGTCTACAAATACAGAGAAACCCATCAGAGCAATAATATATAGCCCTGTGTTATTCACAAACAGGCTGCTCACCTCTCAGAGTTCTCTAAGTATCACTCAGACAGAAGAGGGGTTGGGGCTGATCATTGGTAATCAATTCTGACAGAGTTTTGTGGCAACATTCCTGTCTTGAGTCATCCATATAATGAATTAACTCCCAACAACAGGAATAATCAGCTGTGAAATTCAGGCAGTTTAGCTACGCCTTTCTTTTATATATAGATACTATGTTGTATATACTCTTGTTGTACATGTATTTAAACAAATTATCAAATTCAGGTGTTTGAGCAAATGTTTATTTGTTTTTAATTGTTGATTATTTTTTGATAATCCTTACTTTGTTAGATATTACAGGTAAAATATTTGGGAAATTTGAAAAAATAGAATTTGAAATAAGAACTTGTCATTTGTCTGCTATCTGAACAGAAAGCTGCTTTTTGTTGCAACAATTTTTGCATCTAAATGTCGCTGGAATGACTAATACCAGTGCTGTAGTTATATGCAGCCTTCAGGTGGGTGGACATATACACATATACTTAAAACAGATCCTGATTAAAAAAAATAGCACAGAATAAAAAATGGTTAAGTTTACTTATAAAATGTTCCCCATAGTTGTGTAGCACTGACAAGCTTGTAAAGTTGTAATTGGGTAGGCTGTTTACCATCTGTGTTATCTGATACATGTCTGCTGCCAGCCTCAGCCCATTACACAACAATGTTACTCAAGGAGCCTTTTTACTAAGAAAATAAAACACATTTTTGTAAGATAGAGCTGTCGTTATGATTTTACGCCTGGTTTACACCCTGTCATCATCACGATGTTTTACCAGGTTGAAATTGAGTACAACTGAAGTGTTCGGGCACTGTTTGTTTTTGATGTCTCCCTGTTGTTACCTAACAAGGTGGATCTTAGGGTAGATGTATAGAGTGGCGTGTGATTCACTCTTCTAATCTCGGAGTGAGGTAGATGTATAGAGTGGCGTGTGATTCACTCTTCTAATCTCAGAGTGAGGTAGATGTATAGAGTGGCGTGTGATTCACTCTTCTAATCTCAGAGTCATTTCTCTGTGTGTTATATTGTTATTGAAGTTAGACAACCTTTGTTTAGTGGATGGTGAAGATTCAATGAAACAAGTTAGTATCTGCACTGAAACACTGTTTCTCAATAATCCCATTACTGGTACCAAAAGGGTATTGTAGGGTATATTATGTGTGTATACCATGTATGCCAGGCCAATACAGACTTTGTTGTAAGGTCTATGATGGGTGTATAACATGTCTGCCAGGGCAATACAGACTTTGTTGTAGGACCTATGATGTTCATATACCATGTCTGCCAGGGCAATAAGACTTTGTTGCAAGGTCTAAGATGGGTGTATACCATGCCTGCCAGGGCAATACAGATTATACATAGAGGTCTGAAACAAACTTATAACATTGTTCATATCAAACAGGTTAATAACATTGTTCATATCAAACAAATTTATAACATTGCTTATATCAAACAAATAAATAACATTGTTCATATCAAACAAATTAATAACATTGTTTATATCAAACAAATTAATAACATTGTTCATATCAAACAAATTAATAACATTGTTCATATTAAACAAATTAATAACATTGTTCATATCAAACAAATTTATAGCATTGTTTATATCAAACAAATTAAAGGAATTGTTTGAGTTTGTAATAAAAATAAAAATTAAGATTTTATCACAATGTTTTGTTAATGTTCATGATAACATACTGTTATAAATAGACTGCACACTAAATAAACATTTGACATCTGATTACAACGGTTAATTAAATACAATTGAAGTCTTCAAGAATATTGCTGATAACAAACAACAGATTCCAAGAGTTTCATTGTAAGTTACAATCTTTGTGCAAACACTCATCTTTGAGTGCTAGATTTTGTACAGGCAAGTACAGGCAATTTTGTGAGCTATTATCTGTGTCTGCAATCAGGATGTGTGTCAACCACACTTTGCTAGAAATTTTTGAAGTTTTTTTTAATTTCAGTCTTATGGTGTTAACTCTGCATGGTTTCTCTTGATAACATTATAGATGATATGCTGACCCCAGTTAGGCTGGTTTAGATGCCTGAGGTTATGATTCCATAGAGGTCAGTCTCTGTAGATATGTTCTCTGCCAGGCTGGTCTGTCATGGAATTGTTTGAGGTATGCACATGGGTCAGAATGTCATCAATAGGGTCTTGGGTAAACTGACCATGTGGTATTGATTCCAGCTCCAGACTATAATGTTCACACTCTAACATGGAAATAGAAAGTGTACCTAAGACAGCATAGAGTCTGTCCAAGTTCCTAAACAAGTTGGGGGTTGTCCAGCCATAATATAATAACAAAATTATAAATAAAGCCCCCAATTGTTTGCTCCTGGCTGCATGGTCAGAGGGTACAAGAAGCAAAATTAGAATTGACGAAATTAGAATTGCATGTGTCTCACTGTTGTGACAGTTTTGGGTAAAATAATTTTAACGTTATATGAACGAAACAACAGAAACACTGTTATGTGTGTTATGACCATGTTAGTTTATATGGAAACTTTGAGAAACTATTATAAGGTCTCTTGAGGATACAAATTTCAAGAAAACATCAGGAACAATTTAGGGTTGAAGAACTTCTTTGAGTATAAGAAACTTTTTAAAGGATTTACCATATTGAGATGTACCATGGCTGGTACAACATGGATATTCAGTAGAGGAACATGTATATTGGGTAGAGGAACATGAACATGTTGGGGACAAACAGAGCCTTCAGGGTAAAGGGTACATGTATATTGGGTAGAGGAACATGAACATGTTGAGGACAAACAGAGCCTTCAGAGAAAAGGGTACATGTGTATTGGATAGAGGAAGATGAATATGTTGGGGACAAACAGAGCCTTCAGGGTAAAGGGTACATGTATATTGGGAAGAGGAACATGAACATGTTGAGGACAAACAGAGCCTTCAGAGAAAAGGGTACATGTATATTGGGTAGAGGAACATGAACATGTTGAGGACAAACAGAGCCTTCAGGGTAAAGGGTACATGTGTATTGGGTAGAGGCAGATGAATATGTTGAGGACAAACAGAGCCTCCAGGGTAAAAGGTACATGTATATTGGGTAGAGGAACATGTAGATGTTTGGGGTTGGAGTGGGAGATCGGATGTCCTAATGATCAATTACAGTCTGGTGTCCACACTGTCCATTATACTCTGTATTATTAATTACCCTTCTAGTGTGTGAAACATATCATAGTCTATCACATTTTAAGTGGCTGTCCAGTTCTGCATCTGTACTTTTGTAACCCATGATAGCCCTTTAGAGAATTGTGGCAGAACTAGGGTTCCCTGGTATTGTGGAGATAAACAGCCGACTATTCCAGTACCCTTATGGGCAATGTGATGGTTGGAAAAGGTTCTACAGTTGTGTTGTTGTGGGTATGCTCCTTGTTGGTTTCCCATTACCAACATCAAAGACCTGGTCATCTGGAGTGTATATTAAGAGACCCCCTTTATTCCTTTCTCTTCTCAACTACAGTGTGGTGTTTGGGGAGTATTTTGTTTGAGAATCTGGGAAAGGAAAAGAGATACTTGTTTGGCTCTAGATCCAGTACATGTAGATTCCACCATGGAGGAATCTGTTTAGCTACTCTACTCTGCTAGGTTGTTTTTGATCTGAGCACTAGTCATAACAGACTCCATGTACATTTATACTTATGCTTCTGATCAAATAAACAGTTAGTTCTTTCAGGAACAATTCTGGCTGCAATAGCAATCATCATCCTGGTGTTCCTGCTGGGTGAATTAGACATAGCCCTGAGACCCTTAGTCTTGTTAAAACTGTTAATATGGAATTGTTCTATCAGCTACATAAATACAACATTACCGGCGTTATCATGGAATCATTCTATCAGCTTTATAAAGACAACAAAAACATGATTTGTTTAGATTGTTTAGCTCTGTTTGATTTATATATATAAAAAAAAAAAATTATTATTTTCATTATTGTCAACTGATTGATGTCCACGGGCACACAAATTGGTATTGCATGTTTCTTGATGTTTCCAGTAAGGCTGCATGTGTCTGCAGCAACCAGGACATTATCCTGTACATCTACTGATATGTCTGGTTAGTTTGTGAATACATATGGCCATTGTACTGGTCAGTTTGTGAATCCATATGGCCAGTGTAGTGGTCAGTTTGTTTAGCCATGTGGTTAATCTGTTTGATTAGTGTGGGCTGGGTATGTCACTCAGTCACTCTATACACTTAACATCATCTTTCACAAAGCTTTCAGTTTAACTTTATACATGAACTTCTATATACAACTTAGTTTTTTCCATTTGAGTTCTTTATCTCTAATAGTCTATCATAAAGAGTTAAGAGTTCACAAAACTGGGTAATTTTAAATTTTTTTTTAAATTATCTGCTATTATGGGTTCAGTTAGCTCTGTTCAATAATATTTGATATACTGAACTGTCAAAGGTTTGTGCTGTTGGGTTTGGAAGATAAAGTCTCTACAATTGTTCATTGATTATGACATCTATCATACCGTATATATTCTATAATTTAATAGTCATGTCTTGAAATGTAACAGATTAATGGAACTGTAGATTTGATTATTTTTTTCTGAAAGTTTTTGTTTGAGGGCATATTTAATGTGAGAATTAATGTTTGAATTTAAACAGGGATCTCATTAAAACAAGAATCTGTCCTATATTACAAAATTATGAATATAGGACATATTTATAATTCTCTCAGATATGGTAGATTCCTGTTTTCATGAGCTCAATATGAAGTCATCTGCAGTCTTTTTAAAAGCCTGTAACAGTCAGTTGTTATAACATGTAGAATTAGGGCCAATGATGTGCATATATAGGTGCATTCATACATTAGTTTCTCATAGTTTATATTGCTGGAGATGTGTGTGTAATGTTTGGAATGGCCTCGTCACTCCCTCTCTCTATCTACAGAGGTGGTTTATAATGAGAACTGACAGTGTTATGACAACTCTAGGAAATGGAGTACTTAGAAGGTTTGCTTTTCCAAGGATTCCTGTGCTGAGGAACTGCCTAACTGCTGAAAACCTCCCATGTATTTACCCAGGCCAGAAAGCTAATTGTAGGTGAGAAGCTCTCTCTTTAATAGAACCATCTCTCATGAGACTTCTTCACATGCCTTCATACCTACTCATTGACTGGTCATTTTGACATGACTGTAGTGTTGAGAGCCAACCAGTTACATGGTCTGTCTAACTCGAATGTGTGGTTAAAGCACCAATCAACCAATTAAAAAAAAAAAAAACACGTTTATGATTCATTGTTGTTTTGACATTATAATAATAGTCAATCTACTCTGCCTTGTGGATGTGGTACATTCTCTTAACACCAGTTAACATGAAATGTTCTGTATATCTAGTATTTATGTTACTGACTGGTTGTTGGTTGAGTGGTAAAGGTACTGACTGGTTGTTGGTTGAGTGGTAAATGTACTGACTGGTTGTTGGTTGAGTGGTAAAGGTACCAATGGTTGCTGGTTAAGTGGTAAAGGTACTGACTGGTTGATGGTTGAGTGGTAAAGGTACTGAATGGTTGTTGGTTGAGTGGTAAAGGTACCAATGGTTGCTGGTTAAGTGGTAAATGTATTGAATGGTTGTTGGTTGTGTGGTAAAGGTACTGAATGGTTATATTGGTTGAGTGGTTAAGACATTTGTTAAAACAGATAAGCCATAAGATTTACAAGCTGTCCATCTCATATGTTAGTGATATACTATGATAATCAATGAAGTGCATACCTGAATCATCACATATGTAACTGCTATCCCTATAACCTCGTGACATGAGGGGTGTAAAGGTAAGAGTTATAGTGTACCTTTGTGCGCCACCTGTCGTGTAAGAGGTGGGGGTATGAAGTGTACCATGCTGTGACACAGACCTACCAACATGTACAGGTGTTTTCAAAAAGTTTTGAAATAGCAGAAACTCACAACTACTCTGTTTTCAGGTAAATCTCAATAAGGTCCTGCAAATATCACAGCAATATCAATTTCAAAATAAGTTGGGATACTTAAGAGTTTAATTATAATTAATTGCAAATTTGTGTTGACTGTGGAATATGCATTATTTGACATGTAAGTTAAATGTAATCTGTATTTTTGTCTTTAAGAGGATAGGAGTGATGTGAGTGGAGCAAGCAGTCAGTCACTGGTTGGGGATATAGACCAATCAGCCTAATCACTATCTAGTTTATGAAGACACTATTAGCTGAGAAAATTGTTGTTCTGTTCATACCTTTGGCTCATATTCACCAATTTGGGGAGAGAAATTATATAATCTATATGTAGTCTGATGTTTATTTAATGGTGGCTTGAAGGAGGCCATAAGTGCTACTAATCTATGTAAACAGTGCTTGATGTAGTCAGCATATGGGTTCCGGGTTATAATGAGAAACAGCTGCCGCTAACCTTACATCGTAATATAAGCGCACACCATCGGAACATAAGCGTGTGTTTGATTTACTCAAATGATAAGTTCATATCTCCCTCACATCCAGTCTCACAGATTTTAAATGATTTTCTCAGGACATGCTGGTAGAAAAATGTTATTCGATTAAAATATCTGCACTCAAAATATTTGGTTCATCTGGTATACCGTTAAAGGAAAAACTACAAGAGCAAATGTGTTAATGTGCCTTGCTCTGTTTATATTATGCAGTTAGTGTGCCTTGCTCTGTTTATATTATACAGTTATTGTGCCTTGCTCTGTTTATATTATGCAGTTATTGTGCCTTGCTCTGTTTATATTATACAGTTATTGTGCCTTGCTCTGTATATAATATTCAGTATAGAAAACTGTTTATGAATTAAAGAATTGGTTATCTTTCTAAATATATGGTGACCACTTTTTAACAGAAAAGTTTGAGTGTGTGTGTGTGGGGGGGGGGGGGGGGGTTTACAGTT
>JARFOD010025200.1:0-10819 GCA_031763545.1 Mopalia muscosa
ACAGATTTGGGCGCGTTCGAGTATAAACGACTCCATTATCATAGCAGGTAATCAATCAAATGCGGTTGCCGCGGTCGCGTTGTTCGTGGTCGCGTTCGCGCTCAGTATAAATGGGCCTTAAAAGTTCTACGGCGTGCTCCCAAATCCGTACTGAGGCGGAACTCACCACGTGAGGATCCCCAAGTTTTGTCCACGTTTTTGTAAGTAGACAGCACGCACTTGCAAGTACAGCGGGTTGGGACCACGGCTTTAGTCTTGTTAAGAATGGGGAAACACGGTTCAGGTATCTGTTGCCAACCCGCCATTTTCGTCTCTACAACCTCGTCTTTAGACTTGAAATGTTTGTAGAAGGGGCATTTAGTAACATTTTAAAGGCATTTTCACATAGTAAAAGGATACAGAATTTTTTTTATTGGGATATTTAACTTGTATTCAGCCAGTACGTCTATTTAACTGAAGATCTTACTCTGTAGCTAAACAATACGCTGTCTTTACATGAAGCACACTTTTATACATTTTTACACAATACAAATTTCAACAGGCCAAACAGATTGTCAATTATTTTAAAAGCCTCAAACAGAATGTTTCTTGTAATATCATGACAGGTCTGTAATTTATCACCATAACTACTTTAGCCATGACAGCTTCGATACCATCGTAAGCTGGTTGACCCGAAAATGTAGCCTATCGTAGCTTTCTCATATGAACGAAAAGCATTAGCTTTTTAAAATGCTGCTTAGTTTTAATTAGGTTAGAGTAGAAAATGGTACGTTGTTTCTGCAACCATTAGCTCTATTAGTTTCAAATAGTATCCTGCAGTGCTTAAAGGTCATGAAATGTGGGTTAACACACTGGTTTGAAATGGCTGACAATTGGAATACCTGTCAGCAAAACCTTAATATTTTTTTTTAATTTGCACGTACTATACCGATGTTTTGCCACTACACAAATAACACTACTGGCAACAAAATAGCATATGCCTAACCAAACTAATTACGAACAGTATTGTAGAAAGAAGTTGTTGAGCTTCCGCGAACCAAACGGTGAAAGACGATTGTCTTACTAAATCCTGGTGACAACGAAAAATGACTATATAATCCAATTTTAAATATGATGCTTACAATGCAAAATGAACAAATGGCGGATACGAACTACTTCCAGTAATGTCATTTTTCATTTATCCTTTGACTCCTGTGTCCTTAACGTCATACTACAATATTATTACTCTTTATTGCCCGGTTATCTTCCCTCTAAACGTTATCCTGTGGACGAGAAATTTGTTCGCAATTTGTCTGACCTAGACAAATATGAAATAGGGCAACTTGAAACTACTTCTAATACTACATTGACTCAATTCAGTTATTTCATTGCAAATATCCACAGATATTAAACAGATAATTTTTCTTTCGTTTTGTACTTGCAATTTTTATGGTAAATTTTTTTTACAGCATATTACTATTCTCAATGGAATTTTATATCAGTTATTAAATGAAATTTTACTCAACGTTTTCATCCCAAATAAACTAGGATTTGTTATATCAAAAGAAAGGTTTCGTATAACTGTGAGCTTCGTACAGAAGAAATACATATACACTTTTAATGGAGTCAAGAGTATCAAAATGTATCATATTGTGTTCAGCACTAGGGGATTGTTTTTTGTTTGATTGGGGTGTCTCACCGTACTAAAAGTTATTTCACTCTAATGTTAGCGAGCCAGTCGAATTTTTCAAAGAAAATCAACCTTGAAGGCAAGAAACAAGTTCAACGCAGCCACAGATACTGGGCAATAATAGGAAGTAAAAGAAACAGATCAGTTTCATGTTACCCCTAAGCTCTGAGAGCGTGAAACACAATGGGTTCATATTAACCATCAATGTATTAATGTATCGGTGTGTAACATTTCTCAGTGTAAAACCATACGATATCCTACATGTATCGTGATGCTTGTCATTAGACCCCTCTGATGAACTGACCCTCTTGGTTACCAATGATCAGTGTCAATTTTAGAAAAACAGCAGCACAAAGTGATCCTGCAAAACCGAAGAGTTGAATTTGACATTAACCTGAAGTTGCTTCGCTGACGGATTTTCTGCACGAGAAATTATTACTCATAATTCATTTTTTTAATTCACCTCGAAATGGGTTTGAAGCGTTGTCCGCGTGCGCGCTGTAGTCAGCTGGTTTGGAAAGTCAGTCGGGACTCATCAAGTATATCTCGTCGCTAACGTCTAATTCAGTTATCCCCTACATAATTTTGTTTCAAACAAAGCAGTTTGGAATAATTTTGGTTTCACATGACTGCTTATATGTCCAATATTGTCATAATTCCCTGTAATGCATAATTTATTTATTAATATATTTTCATTTTAGATGTATTTATGTACTAGATTTTCTTGATAGCTTGTCCAATAATGTCAAATTTATCCTGTATAATGCATAATATATAAATCCATATATTTTGTATTGTAGATATACTGTTATTACATGATAGCTTATCTCTTGCTACTGCATATATAATCTCACTTTAAACAATCAGAAGAAACTACTTTGTTTATAGATTATACCGATGACTGCATGTGATGACATAGCACGAAGTTTTCTCCCATTTCTAGTCCATAGCTTGTGATGAATTCGCTAATTGCGGTAGGTTGCTGTGAGATAGATCACGGTGAATGACTATAACATGTGACAATAGATCGTAAAAAGGTGGACAAGGCTTCATTATCTGACTTAATAAAAGAAAGACAATTTTTTTTAGCTCTTTTCCTACGAAATGCGTCATATTAATATTATTAGTTCATATTAACTGAATGTTTCCTAAACAGGTGATACGCTTAGAAACTTTCCAATTATGTATTAAAGTCACAAAACCCGGAAAATAAGCCGTTTGCATAATGACGCCACCAACCTCTCCGTACTAGAATCCGTTCGGCAAAATAACTGTCTGTCTCAAATTTTGATATATTTATTTTCGTGCAATATGCATTCGGTACGCTTATAATAGCGTCAGTTCAAAATATTTCGTACAACTTTAATGTAAAAAGTATTTAGTGAATGACCGAGTGACTAACTGATTGGCTGACTGATGGGTCAGTGTAACAACATGACGTAGGCAGAAATTCGTCTATAAAATGTAATGCCTCACATTAAAAGTTTCCAAACGCGCCAATGAAAACTGCCGGACTGCCCTTCGTTTGTCTGTATTGAGATATACGTATAATAACAGTAAATGCTGATTATTAGCGATATCATGTAAAAAGACGTAGAATATTGCAATGAATCTTTGAGTGTTCAGACTATATGTGGTTTCACAAACCTGATGTTTGAAAAAAAAAGGCTTTATGCAAAACCGTTTAGTTCTATATCTGTTTTTGCGGGATGTGTACCATATCGATGACATAACGAGGCAAACTAAAGTCGGTGTGTTGCAAACACACACCGCCCCCTTAGAAGTGAAATAACCTTTGGAAACACCGGTATCCTATGCTTGATTGGTGGCAACGCTGTGGTGAATTCACCAGCTAAAAGAAAACTGAGTACCGTTAGTGACGTCATAGAGAACGTGTAAGTCACGTCATGTAATCAGTGATATTTTACGTATTTCAAGCAATCTACTTCCGGTACTTCCTACATTATTTTTTTTTCTAGCACAAACGGATTTTTAAAATGAAGCCAATTCTTCGACCTACAGGTGCTGCGAACCGCAACACGAAATGCTCATTTTGAATTATCGGTATGCACAATACAGCGACCGAATTTGCACGAGGTACCCGGAAGCCAAGAACCGGATGTAAAGACCCTAATACCAAATAGTACAGGAAAAGCTTATAACATATAGCAGCCAAATACTAATGTCTTGTATTAAATAAAATGCTCTGAATAGTTTATCATTGACTGAAAATTAGACGGTCACTTATAGCACTACATTGATTACGTATTGTCTTACTACATCATGTACTATGTCCTTGTGGGTATTATCAATTAGAATTGCCGCCAATAAACTAATACACAGTAGGAAATTTGAACATTTTGTTTTATATAAGATATAATCAAAATATTGTTAGTGTGTTCAATGTATATATATTAGGCCTGTAACCCAAAGATTCTTGGTGCCATTCCCCACTCTTCTTTTATTCAAAATATATTTAACACCGGCGAATAACACCGGCCTCAGTTGAGATTGGTCGAATTGCCCAATCGATAGTTCAGTAAAATCGGTGTCAGTTGAAATTAGTCAAATTGTACCATCGTTATTATAATAATATCTTTGCCATGGTTTAGTAACATTAGTTTCAGGTGTGATTGGACGGACTCTCTTATCTTGAATTTTGTAACATTACTGGCAGTTGAGATCTGACGAATTGTCGCATCGTTTGTTTGGTAATATAAGCGCCAGTTTAGATCGACCGAATAGTCCAACCGCTAGGTCGATAGCATAATTGCCAGTTGAGATTGGCCGAATCGTCCAATGTTTTATTTATTCCATCTTTTGTGTTTTGGTATGTATCGCATGCCAAATGCTTCCAGTAATGTTTCTTTCTCTATCGATTATGAATGAAGATAGATTGTAACAAGATATCTAACTCAGGGTTAGTAGAAGCCGTAATATAATTGTCTGATGCTCTTGTATGCCGGAAACTACTTTATTGCCCGAGAAAGTTCTAACCAGAGCTATTAAGATGGTTCTACAACCTCAAAAAGATGTGTGTGTGTGTGTGTGTGATAGGGGATCGATACAACATCAAAGCAGAAAACTTCAGAAGGTAAAGGGTTATTTTGACTTCGGAATTCTCAGATACACGCAACAATGATGTAAACAAGTAGTATAGTCAACAACCAAGACTTCTTTTGGAGGAAAATAACCGTTGCTTATTAGTAAGCGTGTTGGCCTTTTTCTGAGTACTGCTCACAAATCGTGAGATAGTTTTAATGAGGTTTTATCTCGGTTGCCCGTCGTATTCAGGTAAAAAAAATGTGAAATGAGCAATCCGGCATCAAATAAGCTAAATATCCTTGAGTACGGGATTGAACAAATAAACTAACATTTTGGGGTGACAATTCATTCAATACAATAATATTACCATGGCCTGCTAAAATGTGATTAAAAAACTATTGCAACTTTGTGTGTGATTCGGGTTTCAACCCACACAAATGGTCAACATCCTACGGTTTGATCTAGATTTGCGGAATTATTAACTAGGATTGTCTTTGTGTGTGTGTGTCGTTGTGACTTGAATTTAACCTTATTCTTGGGGTAATGACTCATAACAAGTATCCTTTACATTATAACAATTCGCCTCAATTTTTATTATACGCATAATAACTATCATCAAATGATCAACTGATGATCACCGCAGTACGTCATAGTATATCCCTTTTACTACAACCGTGTACCCCAACACGCGATACAAGGTGATGCGATTGCTCTGCTGTATGCTCTGTGGGGACAGTATTGAAGCGATTGCCCGGTTGGGATAGCGTTTACTTAATTACTATGTTGGATTGGTATTAGAGTGATTGTTCTATTCGGACAGTATTGAAGTAATGGGGCAAAATTGAAGCCATTGCTCTGCTGGGATGGCATTGTAGTGTTTGCTCTGAAGGGATACTATTGATGTTAAGGCATTGCTTTGGTACTTTGGTATTAAAGTCATTACTCTGTATGGATTGACTGCTCAGTTGGGGATGTAGTGAGGTGATTGCTGTGTTGATGTCGCGCTGAAGTAATTGTTCTATCGGCACAGTATGGGAGTGATTGTTTTTTCGGGACAGTTTTGAAGAAAATGCTCTGTTGGGATATTATTTCAGTGATTGTTCTGTTGGGATATTATTAAAGTGATTGCTCTCTTGGAATGGAATTAAACTGATTGCTGTGATGGAATGGTATTGAAGTGATCTCTAAATTGGGACCTATTGAAGCTTTTGGATTAGTCGTGATGTGATTGATCTTTTGAGTACTTATTGAAAGTATTGCTCTATTAGGATAGTATTGAAGCGATGGCTCTGTAGGGATTGTGTTGAAATGCTCGTCCAATTTGGACAGTATGGAAGCGATTGCTAACTTGGGGTGAGGTGATTGCTCTGTTGGGAATGTATTGAAGTGAACGATCTGTTTGGACGGTATTTAACAGATTGCTCTGTTGGGAATGTATTGAAGTGAACGATCTGTTTGGACGGTATTTAACAGATTGCTTCGTTGGGAATGTATTGAAGTGAACGAACTGTTTGTACGGTATTTAACAGATTACTCTGTTTGGAATGTAGTGAGGTGATTGCTCGGTTGGGAATGTATTGAAGTCATTGCTCGGTTGGATGGTGTTGACGTGTTGTCTCTGTAGGGACAAGATGGGTGTGATTGCTTTTTTGGGATAATGTTCAAGTGATTGCTCTGTTTGAGTAGTATTGAATTGTTTGCCTTGTTTGGATATTATTAAAGGGATTACACTGTCGAATAGCATCGAAGTGATTTCTCTGTTGAAATAGTTTTGGAGTTATTGAAAGTATCAATGGCGCTGTTGGTGTAGTATTTATTGGTTAATTTGTTGGGATAGTATTGAAGTTATTGCTTTGTCAGAATACTATTGAAGTGAATGCTAAGATGGATTAATATTGGAGTAATAGCTCTGTTAGGGTAGGTCAACGAATATTTTCGAGCTAGCCGCAGCTGTACATGTAGATATACCGCGCCGAGGAATTTTCTCAATAACTTTTGGAGCATTGTATCCGTGAATAGACAGGGTAAAGAACAGAGCAGGACTACAGTGAGCTTTTAATCAGAGAGATGACAAGTCACGAAATCAATTGTTGTAACATGGTTTCTAACAACTTAGCATGTTAGATCACAAAAATACCAACGGTGGATCAATGAAACAAGAATGTCAAATATAATTGGGGATAAGATAATCTTCAATATTTTCCGACAACGAACACGGCCACAAAAGCAACCCAGTGTTACGTGTAGTCTGCTTATCGAGGAATGAAAAGAAACTGTTTCCGACTTACTGGCTTACGGCTGAACTGTATTTTTCTTGTCTAACTCATAAATGTTACTTTAATACACTATATTGAAAGAGAGTTTATTATGTTTTCTGTATTTTAACATGTATAGTGTTTTAGTTTAGATTTTGATAATTTTATTCTGCTCCAACAATATACGAGTGATTAGCTACTGAGTTTATTAGTCCCAAATCAAGTAATTTCCCTACATCAGGATTTGAAGTAAGACTCAAATCTTCAGTTAAGTCGACTTTCCGGCGGAATACAGGTTAATGTCCAAATCCAATCAATTCTTTATCATTTTAGTAGATAAACATGCCTAGAAAGTGGAAGATACAAAACTGTCTGCTAAAATTTCAAATGTACAGTCAGGTTGGAAGAGAGAAAAATAGTGGAGAGCAACAGATACTTTAACAGTATTTATTACAGGCTAATTGGCGATTTCATTTTTCTCATTTGGCATATAATTGTGTCAGGGAGTTCAGATTATCCAATATTATTTGACATTCCAACTAAACGCAAAATAGCCAGTAAGTAAAAAAAAAATCTTGAAATTGCAGTAATGTGCGTGCTATTAACTATTTTGTTTTCTTAATAAGGCTACATTGCATGTCAGACTATTAGAGATTCATAACTCTTAATCTAATGATTGAGCAACAAACTTATTTTTGAAGAGTGTGTGTATTACAGATATGACTGATGCCCTTTATTTGGTAAATAACTCCATACAAACAAACTGGTTGCTATGCCGACTGCCGGTCAGTTGAAAATAAAATACACAGATACTTCGGATAGTCCCACGGACCACATTTTTGTGCAAAGACCTTTTGCAATTATTCTGTTTTACTCTATGTTCTTCAGAGGGCACAACTTCCGATCGTACTAAGTTCCTCGACCTGCATGTCGTTGTTGGACTGCAGGAAATTGCCTCATCCTAAGTGTCACTCAACTTTACATGTACGTTCCTTGCGAAATCTCTAGGAATAATTATGAATAAAACAAAAATAAATCATTGGCTGTACAGCTAGAGATAATCGTTTGGTTTCGTATCGGAAACATTTCATTTATTTTAAATTAAGACAAGTAAGATAAATGAATGTAGTGTCATCAAGTGCTCGATGGGTAGATTGGAGATTTAATATTTAAGAGATTGAACTAGGTGCACGTCTGAATGGAAAACAAGATTATAGATATGGTCTCCTCGGAAATGAAAGAATCTACTGCGTGCATGCTGTCGTTTACAAATTCTCTCAGATGTAATATGAAACAATATTTTTGAAGCAAGTTATACCAATTGCAGTCAATGGTCATGCTGAATATATATTTAAATCTCTACTGAGCCATGGATCGGTAAGATATTTTTCTTCATAAAATATATCCACGGTTCGTTTCTTAAGGGTTGTGGCCAAACATAATTAAGCACATCCGTTGTCATTAAATATTTATAAACAGATCAAGGCTTTCTAGTGGGACAATATATGTTGAATTAACACTTGTCAATTACCACAACTCACCAAGGTGAGATATTGTATACAATGTATTTGTGAGTGTACTCAATGTGTTTATTACAATCGAAACACATTGGTTCACAAACAGAATTTAAATAAAAACAAGAAGAGCATGTCAAAACACACCAAGCATGATTATTGATTTTTGCTTCAGAAGCTTCTAACAGCTTCTGTCTGACAAATAACTAATCGCCATAATTCTTTATATTCGTCTGCAGAAAGAAAACCAAGTAGCTTTCTTGGCGTTCAGGGGCCTGTCTCACGAAACATACGTACCTAACGCTGGACGTAATAACCAACGTAATCCAATGTTTTCAGTACTGGGCGCCATGATAATTACGTCCAAGGCTACGCATTCTTCGTAACACTGGCCTGAGAAGACAACATTAATGGAAGTACCCACATGTTTAACATATTTATTGCGATAAGGCTTAGACCTTTTGTGCATGAACTTGATTAGGAGAAGCGTCCACTAAAACAAGGGAAGTTGCGAATGATAATGTCACACAACCATTGACAATAAACAGATTTTAGGATAAATTTAAACTCGCAAACAAATTCACAACTTTCTCAAATCAGAACGGCAATTAAGCATGGGCTTGACATTGAAACAAGAGCCCCATAATCAATCGTCTGGATATTTAGGAAGTCAGGGTGGCGGAAGTAAATTCAGTGGGGAAAGGGGGCCAAAACTGCTTCAATGAAGCTGGAGATTTATTTCTGTTACATTTTGTATATGTTTTGCAAAGTTCCTTCACGAAGTTCTATCAATAGCTTGCAATCCGAAGTTGGCATGTAGGTCTAAACACGAACAACGACACAAGTGAAACAAAGACAAACATCTATCCCCACTATTGTCATTTCGAACTATAAAAAACGATATGCTGTTGTTGAAATGCAGACTGAACTAGATTCCGTAGAGATTGACTGTAGGGGCCTAATTTTAGGCCTACTACTATCACCAGAAAATAAGTTGCATCAAAAACGGTATTACAATGGGATGCCCTGTTTTCCACTGAAACACATTCAAATGTTGGTACAGTAAGTCAAATGTATTGTGGACTGCATATACCATGTTTTAATTAAATATTTCTAGCATATAACATGACATACGTTACACAAAATATAAACTTATTTTGCCATTCATTTGACTAACAGCGTCGAACGTTTAAGTGGTTAACAGTGGAAATCGAGAAAACTACCAATTCAGTAATAACCGTTTTGTAAACAGTTTTACAACGTTAATAATATGACTGTAACTTTTGCATGTGTTTTTCTTTGGTTTAGTGGTTAGCGTATCGCCCCAATAATCATACTTAGATGTACCGCTTACGTGTTATTGTATGTCTGTTGCCATCGGGTACATCTAAACGAATTACACGTTGTGGCTTCAGCGATCTAAACGATAACTTTTGGTGCAAAATTTGTTATTGGAATTTTGAGCGTATGCTGCCTCTAATTTTCGTGACTCTCTATAAATAAAAGAAGCAAAATGCTATGTGGCCAATCCAATGTATGGTGGATTTCGTGTATTGGGCAAAATGTAAAAAATACAGATTTCATTTGTCATAATGAATTTCAATTTCAATTTTTTTTTAAATAGCTTTTTTAATTACATTATGTTTTGCTTCTTTTTAGCGCTTTAATACGGCTTACATCTGTCTATTTATTCCGCATACACCCGGTACTTTCTTAGTGTGTTACCTCATTCCGTCGTTGTGGGAAAAAAGAACTGACATTTTCTTTCTGTCATTTTATTTGGCAGAAGATAATCCGTTTGTTTGTCACATTTTTTTCGAATAGGGATGCTGTCCTTCTGTGTCTGAAAAGAACAGAATGTGTAAGAAGATATGAAACTCGTGGTTAAAGAAGAGGCCATAAAACAACTGTTTGATCCTCTTGCATGCCGGAGTCTATTTTATAGGCTGAGAAAGTTCTAACCAGAGCTATTAAGATTGGTCTAGGAGCTGAAATAGATGTGTTTGTGATAGGGGATCGATATTCCATCAATACAGCAAACTTCAGAATAGAGCTGATCGGTTTGAGTCATGCAGATATTCCCAATTCTCAGATAACAGCAGTAATGGTGTAAACAAGCATGTCAAAGCCAAGGACAAAACTGCTCTTCAATGCCAAGGACAAACTGCTCTTCAATATGGGTAGCCCCGTGAGGGAGCGGGTGGGCCATTGCCCTGCAGAATACTTCCTCGGTCGATCGTAAGAGGCGAGAAAAGAGTCTGCTTTCTGTTGCCCTGTTGTTCGCAGAGCTAAAGGGTAACGGGAAGCAGATTTGTTTGTGATGTTCTGTATTTGTG
>JARFOD010025211.1:0-10818 GCA_031763545.1 Mopalia muscosa
GTTAAAAATATTAAATATGTCAATATATCATACAAAAGTGTTAAAAATATGTCGATATATTATATAGTTCAAATTTGGATATAAAATTGTAAATATTGAGTTTAAAATTGTGTGAATTTTAATAATATGCAATTTTTCATAAAAATTAGATTGTATGATACACTGCCATGAACGTTGAAGGTCCTCGCAATGACACTCGTGGATTCGCCAGCTTGCAAATGTCCAATGGCAATATTTCTGTTGGCTGATTATGATGTGGCATGTTCTTCAATCCTAACTTTCCTAACTGATTCATTTGTTTTTTTATAGCTGAGCCCTTTACTCATGCTTTGAATGTGGAAATCGGTTATTTTGACTTTTAATTGTTTTTCGCGATGATTTTCATGATCATGATAAAAACGGCCATTAATAACAACAGCGTTCTAAATCATCAAGAGTTGCATTTGAACGAGGGTTTGGTTAACATGGACGTTAGAAACAAATATATATAATTACAACACGTGTATTTGATCATGCGGTCTGAAAACAATAAGATACTTTTTCAAATTCTCTTTTGCGTTTCTTTTTTTGAAGAGTATTACTTGATGCTTATACCATATCAAAAAGATAATCAAACTGAAGGAGCAAATAACACAAAATACAAGTTAAAATATTGGGAATCCGAAAGAGTACTATAAAATTAAATCCCAATCTGGGATGAAACAGTGGGTTGTGAATAGTGAAGCATACATGCAGGGGGTTAGGGTGGGAACTCTCTGATGCCCCAGTTCTGTTTGAGCTAAGGGACATCAGAAAGCCTTTTTGTGTTTTTTTCTGCCCTTGTCCTGTCTCATAATTTTATGTTGCCAGTAATATCAACGGTGGTTTCCTCCACTCATTGGTCTGACACGTCGTCATATGACCACAGAGTTAAACCACAATCAGTCAGCCAATCTCTTACCCAGGGCAATAATTTAGGAAGGCAGACTAGAAAATTATTTAAAGTTTGTGTGATTAAAATCATTGCAGATGCTCGTGCTTAGAAAGATGCTAGTGTCTGTCAATCTGTTAAACAGTCGAATTGCCAACTTTGACTACAATGTTCAGGATGTCAAAAACAAGCAATCAACCATTACAGATGCAAAGCTTAAGGAAGATTCAAGAAATCTTAAACAGTATGGTATGTATCCAAAACTTATATGCTGTTATACTCATGTGTGACTTACATTATTCTCTGTATTGGTCATAGTTTGATTGGCATCTGTCCCAGCAAAGTTTTTTGCAATACAAAAGAACAGAATTGCACTAGGGTACATTATTTCTAAACCGATTCTATTCTTCACAGTTTGTGTAGGTGCGATCAACTCCCAACTTTTTGAAAACAGTGGATGGTCAAGCAATCCTCCAGATTTTGGTAAGAATTATATAGTCTTCAATATGATTTTATGTCTTTTCTTCACAAAAGTTTTATAAACACAATAACTTGGAAAACAAATCAACGGATTCACATCAGACTTGAAAAACAGACTTATTGTTTTTTCGCTCTACAATATTCACATAATACATATGCTAGCTACTCGGCTTGTTTACTTTGTTTTCAAGTTCACGTTTTGTTATTTCATTTTAGCTGCCCAGTATTGGTGCCTTTTAAGAAAATTGCCTCTCATCCTTGGAGATCACATACCGGCTGGAGATGAACACTGGATGCTCCTCCTCCAAGTGGTCGATGTTGTCGATCTGATCGTGTATGCTAAAGTCGACACAAGCACACTTTCCTTTCTTGAGATGTAGTTGGGTGTGTTATTTTCTGAATTTAAGCGTTTGTCTCCCAACAATGAGATAATGCACTATGTAGGCTACTTCATTACCCCAGACTAATGAAAGAACTGGGACCACTTATTGGACACTGGGCAATGGTATGAGGCTAAGCATCATTTCTTCAAACGTGCTGCAACAATTACTGGGAACTATATGAATGTTCCATATTCACTGGCTGCTGGTCATCAGATGCTACAGGTGGTATATGTCAATCAAGGCAGTATACTAAACCAGGATGTGATCATGACCAATGGACACCCTATGGACGTCACTGACCTGCCATGTGCTGGAGGCAGTTTTTTCTCTTTTACAAGAGGAACAAGTAACTGTATGCAAAAAAGTGACAGTGTATGGTACACAATATTCTATTCACACTATCTCGCTCACAGGTTTAGATTCTGACAAATGAATAAAACAAACATTATTGTGAACAAAACAAAGTCAGTGTGTTTTGTGCTCAACAAGTTGGAAGTTGTGGAATTTTCCGAGCATTATCACTGGATAATTCAAAGATCTCCAACTCAAACAGCCTATGTGGCTTTATTTGAGTCTTTGCCAGATCACCAACCAGTTGGTCTACATTATTCATTTGAAAACAGTTGATTTCAAATGGAATATTCGAAACTTTGAAGACTTTTAAATACAAACGTTGATTAAATTTGTCTTCCTTGGAACTAAAGCTATAGGAACAAGTTTTCATTCACCTTTTTTTTAGGATTTATTACAATGCAGACAAGTTTCACTCATAAATAAAACTCATTCATCATTTGAATAATTATTATTGTTTTCATTTGAAATGTAATATTTTCAAATTAAATAAGATAAGGAGTATGTCTGATAGACATTTTATCCTATTAGCATAACATTAGTAAAAATAGTGAATAAGAAACTATTTTGATCCAGAAAAATTGAAAAACATACTTCTGCATCTACCTTTTAGCAAAGGAACTCATAGTCAAAATTGAGCTTAGAACTACATGTATGTTGGCAGGAGAAAACTTGGTTAGTTCCGAATCCTACATGTGACCCAGTAAAATTTGTCCTAAAATTTACAATGGTTTGTTTGGTCAGGTATGATTTCTTACAACAAATTTGGTCACTTTTTCCACCAAGTTGTTTTTGGCCGGGTATGATTTTGACTAAGTAAAACTTGGTCGCTCTACAAATCCAACTTATCACAGTTCTTCTAACAGTGTACTGTAATCCCCGTTGATACATAATATCAGAAAATGAGAGCAGAGAAAAGTAAAATAGAGATAGAAGGCATATTTCAATTTGGTGTAGATAAGGCGATTAGCGATGCAATGCTGTTAAACAAAGTCTGGCTTTAGCAAATCTTGGGAGTACTAATATAACTGTTCGCTTGGTCTGTTGCCTTTTAGTAGGAGTCGTCATTGACTCGCGGTTTTTACTATTATGAGCTAGGTCTCACGAATATTTTTCAACTTCGACAAACAAACCTCAAATTATTTTTTTTGTAAATAAATACAAAGGTTTATTGTTTTTAAATTAACCTACCAAAAAGGAACTGTAAGATAACCGGCCATTTATTGCAGTAATTAACTATTGACTATCTAACCGTGGTTGCAGTTAAGGCGAGAAGAGTTTGATTTACGCGAGACCAGGCTAGCTGTAGAGTATATGAGTAATGCCTTTTCGTTATAAAACTTCAATGCATAATCCAGCGTGTTTATAACAATACTGGACATCCAACATTTAAACATTCCTGATCTAATGTCCAACAGGATAAATAATATAAAAAAAAAACGATAAGCATGCCAACCTCTGTTTACGATGGCGGTCTAATTCTAATTATATTATACAGCCACAAGGCTAATAATGCTGTGTTTGTTACACAACACAAACGTTTACATATAATAAATTGATAAGTCTCCGTGAGCGCTTTTACTGTTTTAAAGGCAATTCCAACTGGCGTGTATGTATTTCAAATCGACAATTTGGTTTACCAAAAAGTGAAAATGTTAAAAATGGTTTCATCCTCATCATTCGAACAGTTCAAAATGAACGCTATTAGTTTATCAATCATATGGCAATCCATATATAAGGGAAGATAATAGAGAATAATTCACAAAAGAAACTCGTTATTTCAAAACAAGGCTAAAAAGACTAATTTTATACTGTTTTGAATAGTTTCACCAGTTCGAACGGTTTTGTGCAAAATACTATCCGAAGAGCTTGGCACATATGCTGAAAGGTCAACTGTCATGACTTTTCTCTTCTGATAAATGAGACTAAATAACGATTTAGATATTACTGGCTTTAGCTTCCGGGCTGTAATCAGTAAATTGTAAAATCTTCCTCCCCTCTCCTAAAAAAGTAATTAATCAATATGTACTTACCGCACAAGCCTGTGAATATTTCTATCGTGGAGGAAACATATCCAGCTGACTAGCGTGAGAATAAAACCGATTTCACCATAGTTATCCTGTGCTCCTTGGACACTCTCCTTTAATATTCATTATATCAGTGGTTGTTTGTGGACGCTATGACACAAAAACACCGGCATAGCTAAACAAAAAGCAACACCTTAATAGGCCTACCGGCACATATTTTGTTGAATTAACATATTTTGGAGAATATAAAGCTGATAACCAGAGATTTGCCGAACAAGGCACTATTTGAATACTTTTTATAAGTCCGTCATTTGACAGGACGTATTATGTGATGGGGTTGTCCGTCCGTCCGTCCGTCCGTCCGTCCGTCCGTCAACTTGTTGGTTTCCGAACGTTAACTTAAAAACCGCTTATTGAATTCGAATAAAACTTAGTATGAGTGTTCCATGTGACGAGACATCACATGGGACTGACTTTGGCGTGCATTGACATAAAAGTGGTGCCAACTGTTGGCAAAATCTATATTTGGTGTCTGTATGTTCAGTTAAAAACTTCTGGTGTAATGCGACTCAAACTTTACATGATTGTTCCATGTGACAAGTCATGGCTTGGGATTAGTTTTGGTATATGCTGGACTACAGCTGGCGCCATCTGGTGGCAAAATTTCGGGTCTGTATATATTAATTTGAAAACTTCTTGTGCAATTAAAATCAAACTTAGTATTAGTTTTCGTGACAAGACGTCTCTTGGGATTGATTTTGGCATGTGTTGACTTACAGGTGGTGCCACCTGGTTGCAAAGTCTAAATTGGGTTTCTGTTGTTAACTTGAAAACTTCTTGTGCAATTCATATCTAAATACGAGTGATTGTTCCATGTGACAAGACGTCACTTGGAATTATACTCAGTCAAAAAAGAATCTCACACTGATAAATGTCTACATATTTTCTTGAAAAATAATACAACAGATATTATTATTATTATAAGAGGTAAATGCGTTGTCAAAGACATCATGACACACGGCAACCCTGACGTGCACAAGCATGCAGTTCATGCGAGCATGCATGAAGGTTAAACATGTTTTATTGTGTTCCTAGTCACGTGACCTTATGAGACACGTGCAATTGAGCCCACGTTAGCACAGTAGAGTGACATCTCCGGAAAACAAGTTCTTGCAGTAATTTATCCGTTGATTTCCAACGCCACGACTGTCAAACATTCAACGCGAACGTGCCATTGGCATAGTGAATACAGGAACGTCGGTCACTGACGTCGCCAGGGTTATGGGGGCGGTAGTGGTATAGTTCGGGGTGCTTTTAATGGTCCTATCCGTTCCCGACTGATAGTCGTTCAAGTGAACTGTAAATTAGAGTAGGATTGGGAAGCGCAGACCAAGTCACGGAGGCGGATCTCCATAATTGTAATTTCACACCTGATTCGATGTCCTGGAAAGCAGCATATCCTTCATTCGTAGTTAACCCTGGGGATAAAAAAACAAACTATGAACGATAAATGTCACCGATGTTCGTGTGGATACCGGTGTTGACAAGTCATTTGGCGATTCTTGTTGCAATTCAGTGTGTTGCTTTGAATTATTAATCTCAAAGTGTAATATATTTCGGTCATGAGTGATCCCAACTTGGCCTCTCAACAGTATCTTTGTAATAATAGAAAAGACCACCTGTAGTACAGGAGATAGCTTCACTTATTTATTTATGTCCTTTCCTTCCAGAACACACGCAGATCTTAACATGAATAATGTGCTTAATCATTAAAATGGTCATGGGACATATACACAGCTACTAAAACTGTGACCTGGGTTTGGAAGGCAGATGTGTTGTTTGATTTATGTAGTATGTATTATCATTCTATCGCAAATACCTTTTTAGCATTACCAGTCTTAACTCATTTCGTGGAATGTGTGGGTTTAATTGGATGTAATCTGGAACTGTAACATAGTTGAGTATTGAATACAGTAATGTGACCAAGTATAAATTTGGAAACAAAATCAACCCTTACTATGAGAAAAGGTAATGACTGGCCAAAGGTATCTATAATGCACGAATTTCTCATAATGAGCACAATGTAAAAAAGTGAAGTAGCTCGAGCTGGCCGCCATACATCTGGCAAGCCTATAATTATAACAAAAAAGGCAGTTATTGCCTGGTATTGACAGGAAATGTATGAAACACAACATTATATGTCCATGAATATCAGCCAACATAAAAAATAGTAATGTGCAGCTCTACTGACAATGGAGCTAGCTGTTGCCTAAATACATCTGGTGTAAGTCTATACTCATTCCAGATTAAATGTGTTGTTAGTTTGTTGGTTTGTAAAACAGCAATATTAGTTAAAAGCACATAACCGGTACTTGTTGAGCATGTTAATAAATTAATATATTGTTTTTCTAATTTATGGCTCTTATTATATCCGATGAAGCCTCGATGACCCCGCCATCATTCGAAAAGAACAACTAATTATTTGTAATAATTATGGCTCGTAAATTATCGTCTGATCACCGGTTTTCGAACAGCACCGGTTTTAGAACATTTCCTTGTTTTCGCTTGATTTTCTGTAATTTTTTGATACAGAATAATGTTAAAATTGAAAAGCAGTATTTCACTAATAACTTAAACAAAAGAGCATCTCCAGAGGTGTGTCTGAAGGCCAATTCAGACGCCTTTTAATCAGCCACGTGACTTTCTTAATTGTTCGAAAACCGGTGATCGGAGTATATATTTTTACAGCAGCAAAAGGTGGTTTGTATCAGGTAATTCAATTTATGTTGACTTAGATAGAATTAAGGCGACTGACAAACCTACAATCTTCCTGTGTCCTATTAGGATGCAAATACATATTGATCATTAATCTGATTAGACAAAGAACAAGACATATGCAAATCTGACTTCAATGGAGTCACAGCCTACTGGAATGTTAAAGCTGGTGTCTGAATGAAATATCTAACATATTAGATTGCTTGTTTGATTTGGGTTTATTGTTGTATTTAAGGGTTTTTAGTTTGTGAGTCATTCTACAGTAAATGCTATTTGTTACACAACTACACCGACTCGACACCTGTAGTTTTTGTTGCTATTTTCAGTTTATCAACTGACACAATGATAGAGTAAAGAGAACTGTCGTAATAATCAGTCCTACGAGTCTTATTAATTCACTCGAACTGATCGGACCTATTTTTGACGCCTTGTTTTATATCTCCCCCAAAATTATGTATTTGTCTTAAACAGCAAAATTGGGGTAACATCACTGACTGTTTTATTTTGTTTCAAATGTACCTCGACTTCTGCCGTCAATCAGTAGTGCAATCAACTCATCATGCAATTTAGTCCTCTGACTAAAAATAAACTTTCTTGTCCATGGTGTTATAACTTCTTTCGGTGGCATTTAGAAGAAAGGAATGGTAACATAACAAGGTATTTTTTTTCACAACTTCTGGGTTTATTGACGAGCAACGTTTCGGATCAGATTGAAGCACCTATATCAAGGTAATAAAACTTTAAAACGGTGCTAGAATCTGTCCCAAAACGTTGCTTGTCAATACACCCAGAAGTTGTATATCCATAAAAATACCTTGTAATGTCATTGTGTTGTAATCTTGTCAATGGCGTTATTGTTTATTCAACGAAGTTATCGGACGTTTAGTAACACCACTGATGTGTGACATCAAAATAATTATTTCTCTTCATCATGATCAGTGCATTATTTTATTTGGTGGATCAAGCTTAATGAACATATATCCAAACTACTGTTTCAAGTTATTTTCATCAAAAATATAGTTTCTCTAATTGATCAATAACACCACTGACCTTGAATTAACCTACGGATTGAGTTTGCTGACAGATTTCCGTGATAGAGGCAGATTTTGTCAAACACACATCCACTGCAAGGTGACTAAACTTTCGGTCACATGGCTGCTACATCGTTTTAATCTCTGGAGTGTTTACTATATATTTGGAAATGGTAACACCACTGACACAGTAGTTTCAGTGGAAACTTCGTGCATATACTCAACTAGAAACTAACCCAGAGTGATCCGCGATCTTTCTTCTAGTATAACTACAGAATTGTTAATACAAATGTCGATTCCAGGATACCACATCAGACACGCCCGTTTCTCGGCTTAAATCACATTTAAACAAAAACCGTATTCCTTTTTATGTATGACTTGTTGTAAATGATAGAAATTTGGTCCTCTGTAAGTCATTTATTAATAATAATGTAGCTCCAATGACGTCATCATATCGTCATAAGAATAGGTTACAGGCATAAACAATAAGCATGTGGCTAAGTGGGCCATCTGAAATGGCCCATATATCGCCAGAGGTAAGGAAATGACCGAGGGATGTTCATATATGACTGTTCTCTGTGCGACAAGCTTGCGACGCGACTAGACACTGTGGTGACAACCAGTTGATAGGGATCAAACTTGTTTCATATCTTGCATCTCGTCGACTGTCTGTGACTAATCTCCTCGTATGCGGTAAACATTCGACAGAAAACATGATCGCGGCCGTAAGCTGTGCATCCAATCAGTTATCGAAAAATGATGACGCACGTAAAATAGGTTAGCTACGTCGTCTGGGCCTACAATGCTCAAAATTAAAGTTTTTACCGAAAGTCATTATATAAAAAAACATGATAATTGTGAATGGGACAATCCGTCGTCATTTAAATGAAAAACATATTTTATATTTTATACCTGCATATAGTTTGAATAGTGCATCTAAACAACATTTTTGCACATTTGGTGGGATCAAACCTATATCACGGAAGAATAGTGTCCGTTGTGACAATAATTGGGGCATCTCCTCCAAAAACAAGCAGATTACAATTCATCCCCTGAAAAGTGTTAGTTACATGTACAGCTGTGAGCAATTCAAATTAGCACAACATATCAGTTTGAGGATCATACTACAATTTCTGTTTCACTTTACGCTTGAGGCATACTTAATATTGATTGGAACACATATCTGCTGTTTACTTGAAACATTTCGTCTAATTATTTCGGGTATGGTTATCGCAATATTGTTAACGTTGTTTCTGATAAAAGGCTTCTATTACTGATTTTGACACTCACACGAACTACTTATTTTTTAAAAAGAACCGGTTTGTAAAACCCACCCAGTATCGTCGGTGTCGCCTTCCGCGCATCCCGCAAACATCTGAGTTCTATATCTGGGAATTTTGGACATGTAAGAAGTTCTTTGAAAGAGGATCAGACAAAGTTGACTGAAGTCGATTTCTAATAACAATTATATGACGAGAGCATTGCTAAGGCGAGCAAAATCTGCCCCAACTGATATTTATACTGACCTAAATTTAATTAATATTGAAGGAGAAATAAACGATTGGTAAATTTATCTACTCTGTATCTAATCAGGAGAGACAAAACGACATCGCATTAACTATTAATCTGGAAATCTTCAGCCTTTTCAATTATTCATTGTGTATCCATTACACCCCAAGAAAGCGCTGTCTGACAGCCTATTTCCATCTTAGCTAGCCATGAAGTTTATTTCGAGCTACCCTGCATTACAACAATTAAAGGGCGTGCCTGTCAAACTCAGTTATTAAGCGACGCATTTCATTGGCTGTCTGGAGACTTGTAGGCTCTAATCTCAGGGCGCAGTGCAACCTTATGTTTTCTCCCACTTCACGTAAAAGACAACCTGGCTGCATATTCAGGTTTTAGACAACAGGGCCGGATTCCACAAAGCATTTTTATACTTAAGTCAAATTGTTAAAGGGCCCTCAACATTCTCGGTTTTTATTGAGAGTAGGTAGTAATTTAAAGTATTACCGTAAAAGTAAATTATGACCGTTGGTGAAAATCTTAAACTTAGCATTTCGACTTAAGTCAGAAGATGCTTTGTGGAATCGTACCCAGGGCTACCGTTATTTCTATAGAAAGAGACAATTAACATTAATAGGTAGATCACTACTAGTCTGTAGAATATTCACTTTTGTTTTTTAAATCAAGAAAGCCGATACTTAAATGAAAGTAAAGAGTTTTTATTTACTTTAGGCCAAAATAACATCAACAGACATGTCGTTCGCAAATATTATGTAATACGTACAATTATAGTAGCCGATTTTTTCTCCTAACTTTTATTTGAAAGTTTGCAAAAAACTCTAGTACGTTGATAAGCTGCATTTATTATGCATAGCTGAAATGTGATTGTACAGGCATGAGGTGGAAGAACTGCGAATCCTGTTTTCATGGATACTAAATATTGTTTAAAGCCAAAGAATGTTGTAAATTCATCTGGGGTAATTTTCACTATTAACCATACAAACTTTTGACAACTGAGATAAGAAAAGACTACCCAAGAACACATGAGACCTGTTCCCAATACAAAGTAAATGACACAATATCGACAATTGTGAAGGTCAAATTATATTGTTTGTTGTGGTACTTTGTTGTTGTTCCCCTGAAAGATGTGAAAATTGCATGTGGTCTAGCACCATTGTCCCCGTGGGGGAGCGGGTGGGCTGTGAAACACCAGCATGCCCTGCAGAATACTACCCAAGCTTCCTCGGTTGATCGTAAAAGGCGAGAAAGAGGCACCCTGTTGCACCCTGTGTCGGAGGAGAATAAAATCCTGGTGACTGAGGGGTAATTTGGCTGGCAAAAGGGTGCCACATAGC